>JAKCPI010016651.1:0-22602 GCA_023213315.1 Euborellia annulipes | reverse complement strand
CTCCCTGAAATCCTTTGTCGAAATGTTGAATCTACTGAAATTCTCAGTGAAAAATCAACTATTTAGTTGCAAGTGTGCGCCCAAAATTAGTTGCAGCAACTAGGAGCAACTAAACTATTTAGTCATCTAAATTAAAAAGTTGCTAGTCTGCGGGAGGCCTTAGCTTCTATTTATTACTATAGTAGCAACTTTAACTCTACTGAGTATATCCAAACTCTTTTGATTCCCGGCTGCCTTAATATATTATCTGAATTTTCCGCTGCACCCCAAACCAAAAACATTGATCTACATTTCTAATATTGGAATATTTTCACAGATTCCTGTATTAGTATATTAAGATTGAAGTTTGTGCATCTCCCGGAAAACAAAACAATATGAAAAATATTTCATATTAAGCCCACATGAATTGTCAACTAATATTAATAATAATATAAATATGGACTAGAGAACTATCATTTATCCTGATTTATTCAATATTTAATTATCTTTAATCAATTGCTTCTAAATTCATCACACCTTAATTCAATTCAAACTAGAAGGTTGTAGTTACTCCGCGAAGTTCCTTACTTGGGCCTTTACTGAGGTGGGTTTCATTCCTCAAGAAGAGGAATCTGATAAAGTTGGATAATTTTTTGCTATGGGGTGGATTTGAACCTAAGCTTAAATATTAGTCGTCTCCTTGCTAACATAATATCTGACCGTCAACATGAAAAAAATGTGCTATTTTTTGTTGCTCGTGTAGTCAGGCCTCTTAAGAAATGGACTTGGACAAAGATAGTAGAGGCAATTTGCAGATAATTTGTGCAAAAAACTCAAAATTGCATTTTTTGAGTTAGACCGGTCTTGAACTGGACCGACGATTTGTAGGACATTGTCATTCCTCTACATATTTTCTCTATCAATTCCTGGCTGGCAAAATCGAATAGTTTTTTTGATAGTGCATTCATTAAAGCTGGACATAATAAAATCAGGTGCCACTTTATTTACAATTTCGACCAAACTCAGTACAATAATGTAATTGTTTAACTTTTCTGCATCTGATGCGATGGATGAGGGGGGGGATTTACAACCAATTTTTTTATCCAATCAGACACAGATCCACTAAAAAGATCTCTGATGAAGGTCCAACGTCATTTGCGGAAATACGAATACTTTTTTTGCTCCGAATCCTTTAAAACTAACGTATAATTTATACTTTTCTCAAAATACCTTTTTAAAGTTAATTTCTGTTTGTTACGAATTAGTAATAAAAAATTTAAAGTGAACTTTTCGAAAAATTATTATTTATACATCTATACGTGTAATTCTAATAAGTTTTCTTATTAAATTTTATTTTTTTTTTACTAGAATGGATAGTTTTAGAATAGTTGAGATATTAAAAAGTTTTTCAATAAATTTCCTATCACTTTGCATATTATTAAGTAAAATTGGAGAGCCGGGGGGTGTAAATTTTTAATCAACCCCCATGCCGGCGAGCTTGGTACTTACGTCAAAGTTTCCGAATTCCGACGGTCCAGGCGGTCCTGGTGGTCCCGGGTTTCCTGGAATTCCTGGAACGCCGTCTCTACCGGGTTCACCTGGAAAGAAAATCACAATCTTTGATAGAGGAATTGATTGATTAGAAGATAGTGAGTGTCTAGTGGCTAGTAACATTTAAAGAATAAATTCAGTCCTGGAAACAAAGAAAAAAAGTTTAGAATTACTTCATCGAGAGCTTATTTTCAATCAATAGTCCGATTTAACGCTATTAAATAAATTTTTTATTAAAAAAAAAAAATTAAATCGGAGTATTAACAACTTTAAGGAATTAAAAAAAAAACTCTAGTCTTAATAAAGCTTTCATCGAGAGGAAGAGTTTAAGAGTAACTCTAAAAGGCAAAGTTGGTTCGAATTGCAAACCTTTCAAAAATAAAATTATTTAAATAAATTAGTATAAATAAAGCTAGGTCCTGTATAAGAGGAGCAATTGGAACAAAAATATTTTAAATTTGTAACCCTAAAAGCTCCATTATGCACTAAAGAAACAAACTTTAAAAATGTACAGTGAGTTCCACAATTAAATCCCCACCTGGACGCTAGAGCCTTGAGTATATGGTATATAATTTTAATGTCCGAAAAGGTAAAATAAAACCTGCACAGATGATTTTATTTTACCTTTTCGGTTATTAAAATTATTTCACTATAGGTATACCATATACTCAAGGCTCTCCCAGGTGGGAGCTTAATTGTGGCGCTCACTGTACATTAATAAACCCACTTCCGTCCACCAATCTTACATCCACGCACTATTGGCCAATCCTGAATATGTGAATTATTATTTATATTTTATTAAATCAGAGTTTAAAAAATGGAAATACTTACATTTTCTAAATCGACTCACTCGTCTTGAGATAGAAACGTTTCTTTATTTTTATATTATTTTTAGAGATCATCACCCTTATTTTAATCATCTCAAAAATAATAAATTATATAATTCATACTATTAATAACATTATAATATGGTTAAAATTATTTTTTTTTTTTTTTTTCCCCCCTTTTTCTTTTCCGGCCGAAAGCCCCCCTTTCAACAAAACACCCCCACCACAAGATTTAAAAAAACGAACCAAAGGGTCCTAGTTAAAATTAATATAAGATTTTTTTTTTTTTTTACATAAACGAAAGTTTTAAGACCATTTGTTTATAGTTAATTTTGCTAGCCAAATGGCTTAATCAATGTGTTTATTAAATTTGTTTAGAAACTCTCAAACACCTCTTCTGTTCAACCCTTAACCTCTATTAATTAAAGAGCTACCGTAAAGCATGTATTTAGAGCTAAATTATTTAAGAGATTTCCTAAAACACTTAAAATTTTATACCTAAATAAATAAAGCTACTTAATTTTATAAAATTTATCTAGCATCAATTCATTCAAAATATGGAAGGAAGGCTGAGAAACAAAGTGATATAAGTCAAATTTTTTTGGAAATGAATTATTTCAATTTTCCATATCAGCGGTCCCCAACCCGTGGGCCAGAAATCTGGATCAAATTGGCTTTGCCACCTCTATTTTTGATTATAAGAGAGAAAAAACCGAAAAAGTTCCATATCATACAAAAAAATTGTCGACAATCTTCAATTCAATCTTATTTTCATTTATTTAATTTATAAATATTTTAATTAAATATTAAATAAATTAAATACAGTATTATATTACCAAATAAACAAAGTATTACTGAAATTAGATTATTTTATTAAATATATGAAAGACAATGTGGAGGAAGGCCGTAATACAGATTAAAGACGAAATGAAACAAGACTTCTATCGGCCCGAATTATTTATTTTTCCTCTGTCGACGTTTCGGGGACTAAACGTCACCCATCTTCAGGACAAAGGTGTTAAAAAATTCTTTTCTCTGCCTCCTTCAGTTGTTATGAATGTTAGACTGTTAGTATACTTAATACTATACAGATTTCTCTGCTGAAGGAGGCAGAGAAAATAATTTTTTAACACCTTTGTCCTGAAGATGGGTGAAGTTTAGTCCCCCAAACGTCGACAGTCGTTTCAAAAGCAAAAAGTGACAAATTGTCAAAATTCACCTGTCAGCCTAGAAATTTTATGAAACCCAAAAGAGATAAATTGTCATGACAATTTTACAAAAATGTCATATTTTTACTTGACAATTAAGTCAAGAGCTGATTTTTATGAAACAGGTACTCGACAAATTGACAAATAATCTCCTCTCACCTGTCACCTGTCATTGTCAGCTTTATGAAATAGGGTCCAGGACAAAAGAGATTAGTTCTTAATTAACATGTGAGTTTTGTATGGCAATAAATGCAAAATACCTTTTTTCTCAAAATAACAATCCACTATGTTTCTCAGCCCTCCATTTAATCTATTTCTAAGCCACTACATGATTTCTCCCCCGCTACCCCAGGATAAAAAGAGTTGTAGGCGATACTTGTAGTTAAAGTTCTCTAAAGATTGAGTAGCTTTAAATTGAACTTTAACAACTTCACGGTCTGTGGACGTTCGTTTTGACCCCCTGGAAGTTAGGCAAACCAAATAACCAATTCATCTTTTTCGATTAATTGCTCCTGAGCTTGTCATGTACGATTTATGCTCCATTGTTAAGTTAGAAATTAACAACTGAACATGTGACCTGCAGCTCTAGAGGAAATTTTCCTAAAAATTCGTCATTTTGTTTGCCTATCTTACAGGTAAATACAAACTATTGTTAGTCCTTTCAGCATCTCAAGTCATACACTGAAATGACAGCCCATATTTATTGAACCCAATGGAATAGAAAGAAATAAAATTTTGTGCGTGAATTATCTATTGATTGTCCGATAGGGCAGAAATTCCTTTTTATCAATTTTGCTTTTTTTCTCTGTTTTTAATGTTTAAAGCAAAGGACTGTGACGTCATTTCAGGGCGAGTGTTTAAGATAAACTCTCCGGCTCAGCCATTAGACAAAATGTGTTCATAAAGGATTATTTTTAATGTTCGCAGATGTCAGAGAAAAGATTAACTTAAAAAAAAATCTTTTTTTTTCTTTTAAACATCCAAAAATAAAAAGGAAACTTTCTTTTTGGATTTGAAAAATGTATTTTTTCTTATTTTGATATTTACTTATACTTGACAAGTGTGACTGAAACAAATCGACCATGGCAACTAGAAAAAAATATATTTTTTAAATTTATTTAATATTTCTCATTATCCACCTTTAAGATAAACAAAATCTTTTTTTTTTAACTCTGTTAGCTTTTAAAATAATACGATTAGAATTTTTACCCTTCCTTTTTTTAATACTTAAGTCATTAGAATTTTTTTCCTAATCGGCTTAAGGATTTTACTTTCATTATTTTATTAGTATTTTTGTTAATGCCCTCGAAATATTAAAGAATAAATTTTATAACTTAAAAGAAAGGATATCCCATCGTCGTAACGTCCTTCAATTCACAGGTAGTTCGTCTTACTTTGTCATGAGTGCAGGTCTCGATGACGGAAGTGGGCTTTTTGCAAAGCTAAAAATATTCAAGTCGAGGTGTCATGTGTATCTACATATTTGCCAAATATAGGGCAAAGATAGTACAGATTTACCTCAGGTCTCATCATTTAAAATTTTTCTTGTTAAATTGCGAAATTTTTTTATTTTACTGTATTTTAACTCAAATCATTTATATTTTTTTTTTTCATAAGTTGAAAGATTGGTAACTCGAATGACCAAAACATATAATTTATATAAATATATTGAATTTTTCTTCTAAAAAATGATTTCTGGAGCAAAGCAGTGAGTTGAACTTTTGAATTGCCTACCTTCCAGGAACCAAAAACGAACTAACTTCAGTTATTAGTGCAATTTTTCTTGAAGCATCTCCTCTCAAAAGGCAATGTCAAGTCCTGCTCTCAGTTATGCACAAAGATCCAACTTCAAAACTCAGACCTATACAGAAGGGTGGCCCTTATTTTGAAAAAAATGCAAATTTTATCGACCTCCACACGGAAATTGATTTAGAATGTCAAAAAAATGAGCCCTGATTTTTTTCAGATTTTTCCAAACATAATAACCCGTGCCAGTAAGCAGTTGAAATTTAACACTGGTTTTAAATGAGACTTTCGAACTTTACTTTTAGAAATTTCTTTCTAAAATTATGAAACTTGGTATACCTTACGTTTGTGGGGTCGTTGAGCTAGAATTTGCTGTCAAAAATTCATTTTTAACAGCCTTAGCTGTCAAAAATGACATTAATTTAAATCAAGCTATTTTAAAATATTATGTGTTGTCATCTCATTTTTTCTGAAATCAGCGACCCCGAAAACGTAAGTATAGTCTACAAAGTTTCATAATTTTACAGATATTTTTAAACCAATTTCCGGGTGTCCGCTTCCAGGCCCCGCATTTTTTTTTTGAATTAAAATCTTTTATAACCTGACAATGGATGTGAAGATAAATAATAAATGAATATATACGTATATGAAAACTTAATATTAGGCTATATTAGTTTTTGTTTTGCGAGAAGAATATATTAAATAAAAAAAAGTAGACTTTGTATCCCAAAAAATTGTCTTTTTCAACCCTTTGAGAATAGGTTAAAAAAAAATCAATTTTATATTTTATGACCTCGAATCGTTTTATTACTAACGTAAGTTTTAGTACTAACTTTTTTATTCCCACAATAGAATGAGGTCAGTTCATCCCGGCGACAGCTGATCTTATGACCGAATCAAAAAAGCAAATCTCAAAAAAAATGAAGTGCTCGAATGTATATAAAGATTTTGATTAGTAACTCAAACACCATTTAAATTGGCTGTTACCACATTTAGTTTAAAATAATCTGGAATAATCTCGTTTAAAAAACATATAGAGGAGCTGTTTAAAGATAAATACCTAAGTTTAAAAATGGGAAATGGAAAGCATATATCATTCTTATTATATATGTACCTAATATATGCAAATTCTCTCTATATGGAGATGACATATGAAATATGTGATAAACACTATACAAGTTATCTGAAAATAAAAAAAAATAAATAAATAAAGACATAACCGTCGAGATGGTAATCAATACGTGGTTTAATGATCTCCGAGATTACCAGAGTATAGGAGAGTAGCTTCCGCTACATCACCTGACCTTGTTCCTTATCACTTGCCTTGGAGATATCATTAAGAGTGATTATATTTAGACTCTAACAAAAACCAATAGAATAAGATAAGGGGCTTTCGTTATTTTATCGGAAACAAAATTAATGAGGAAAACATACTGGCGTAGTTGGATTTTCCAAACATAAAGTCAACGAAAGCAAAATTTTTTTACAAATAAAAATTATATCTAATCTATTCCTTCTCCTCATTATTATCGAAAAAAGACATTTTGGCATTAAATGTATGGTCTATTTTGATTTAGTAATTAATAGTAGGCCTACACAAATTTTTTTTTGACGTGACAACGTCTTACAAATCATGTGTCTATAGTGGCAGGTTAGGGGGGCATGCACGAAAAGTTTATCGGCTTGAATAACTCCTCTGTCTTAAGAGGTATAATTATGGGGAATATACGGTTAGAAAGAATGAGTTTTCAGCTAAAGATTTCACCATTTATTTTTTTCTATCATTTTATTTTACCGCGCTGCGGTAAATTCTAATTTGAAAGTTTAAACCCCTGTAGATTCCGAACGGCTAATCAGATCAGACTAAATGGGATGTCATTTGGTGCAGAAAGAAAACCTCTAATAGAATGAATAAAAAAATCCCGAGTAATTATTTATTGATTATGATAAATTACAACGTTTCGTTCAATATTTGTCATCGGGTGATGCATCCACTTTGACAAGTAGGCCTAAACACAAACACAACAAAAGGAATGCATCGCACAATGACGACTGCAGTAACAGTGGCCGAAACGTTGTAATTTATTGAAATTAGTAACAATTTGATATATGAATTGATGCTGGTTTAAAAAATAGATAACTTACAATTTGTTTGTGTTTTTTGTACCATTTCATTCAATAGTTTGTCTAGAACAGTGGTTCCCAACCTTTTTTGGCCCATTGCCCCTTGTCTATCTTGTTGTCTATCATCTATCGCCCCCTTTTTATTTTCATTGCATGATTTAAAATTTTTAACAAAAAAAGTACTTTATTTCAAAGTGAATCAATCAATCAAGCTCCTCAGATAACGTTCTCTTTTCAAAGTGCAAAAATACAACAGCTGCAGAAATAGTGACTGAAGCATTAAAATTTTCAAATATGGAAGCCAGGAAAGAAATCAAACAAAAATTTAATCAATCTTTATAAAATTTTTAATTGCGATTGCCGACGTTTCGGACGCAAGTCGCGTCCTTACTCAGGACAATTGGTAGTTAGTATCATATCTGTATTTTACTAACTACCTATTGTCCTGAGGAAGGATGCGATTTGCGTCCGAAACGTCGGCAATCGCAATTAAAAATTAGATAAAGATTGATTAAATTTTTGTCTGATTTCTTTCCTGGCGTAACTTTTTTAAAAATCTAATAATAATTTTATTTTTATGAAGAAAATAACAAAAATGGATCTTTTTTCGGCCAATCTTTATTTAATGAAAACAAAAATGACAAAAATTATTAATCAATTCTAGATTGGGACGTTTCCAATTCTAGATTGGAATTATCTTCAGACTATTTTATTATTATGACTATATTTTGTCCTCTTCTATCCTGACCATCCTGTAAATAGATTTTTCTCTTTGATTTGTTCTTTTAAATTTTAGTAAACTCTAATAATTTTTCCCCCTTTGAATACTCATCGCCCCCAATCCCCCCTCCACTTATTTATTGCCCCCCTGATATTCCAAATCACCCACTTGGGAGCGATCGCCCCCGGGTTGGGAACCACTGGTCTAGAAGAATATATTATGAAAATTTTTCTCTTTTTTTTATTCCCCAACAATGAGGGCCTAGAAATACTTCATTTATTAAAATTTCTATATCCATCTCCGATCAGAGCGTCGATAAGAGCAAAGAAAATGAATCGGGATCAAACGACGATTCTCAGCGCAGCTTCAATATAAACAGCTCTATTCAAAAGCATGTTTCTATTTTCTTTGCTATGCTCTTATCGACGCTCTTATTGCTTATCGCAGCTCTAACACAATCGCACCCTTACTTCTAATTGAATATCTCCAGCCATTCAACTCAAGATATTTTATCTAATAACAATATCAATTCTTCGTTGGTTTTTTTTTAAGACAAAAATTTTCCTATATCTTTTTAAAGTTTCTTTTAAAGAAGAAATAATTATTATAATTTTTAGAAATTCTTATAAAATTTAACAAGTTTTTCTCATTAACAATTTTATTAGATATTAAACTCTATTCATCTTGTACGTTTTTCTTTCTTCTTTTTCAGAAACTTGTTACGGTGTTCAAGTCTAACGAACTAAGTTGCAGAGTTTTGTTCTTTCTGACTGACGGTCTTCAACTCAATCTGGTGAGCTTGATTTTTTTTTTTTTTTTTTAATATTAAATTTTTTTTTAATCCTCTCTTTAAAAATCTCAAAAAATAAGTTAAAAATTAATTTTTTGAATAAATTTCTATTATAATTTTCTTTCTTGGTAAAATTAATAAGTTTTCGGTCGATTGTCATTTTAATAAAATGTTGAATATATTTTCCATCGAGATCATTATAAACAATGCATCATGTCATTGGTCCTGTCGTCGTTAATGCATCAAATAATTTTTGTGATCTTTTTAAAATTTGAAGCCACTGACAGACTTAAGATTGTTCGGACTCTAAGGCACTTATAAAGATTAAAAACTAATTTTTTAATATGTTATAAATCACTATCACATACGAATAAAATAATTTTTTGAAGCAGATTTGACGAAGGGTTATCGTGTAATTAATTATTAAAAAATTGGAATATTTAAAAATAAGTAAGTCACGTGACTCGGGCCAGTCTGGCAAAGTCGCATAAAATAAAACGCGTTTCACGCTCTCACTTACATTTTATTTCCAATTTACGATATTTTTTTCTCGCAAATCTCCTATTGTGTCTAAACTGATTTGCATTAGGCCTACTCATTGTAATATTATAAATATATATTAATATAAATATAGTAATATAATAAATAAAATAATACAAATAATTCTGAATGCTACAATAATTTTCCGGAGACATTTCGGTGCATTTATATGTGGTCCATCATCAGTCCTTTCTATAATAAGAACATACACATCAATATAAAACTATACATGTATATATCAAACATAATGCAACAATATGGAATAACTTACAATTAATTGTTTTTGTAAACAATTCATAACATATGTATATACCAGACAATTTTAGACCAAAAAAACAATTGTAAGTTATTCCATATAGTTGCATTATGTTTGATATATACATGTATATTTTTATATTGATGTGTATGCTCTTATTATATATAATAAGAGCATACCTTCCTATAGGAAGGATTGATGATGGAGCACAAACCGAAACGTCTCCGGAAAATTATTGTAGCATTCAGAATTATTTCTTTTTGGCTGCCTCTGCCCTTCCTCTCAAATTTAGATTCGGGACGGGGTTCTGCCCGAACAACCCTAACTGCGGTTTAGCAGTTAAAAAACTCATGATTAAAATTAATTTTATTTCTAATTACAAATTCCTTTTTATATTCATGTAATACAAAAAGTATTCTACAAAACTAAACTTCTTATATTTAAACTAAAATCCTTTTATCAATAATTTTTTCGTAACTTTTTCATTTTTTTTTTTTTTTTTAATAATGTTTAAAACCAAGAGTCAGTCGAATGATGTCAATTCAGGGCAGGTATTTAAGATAAACTCTCTGCCCAAGCCATTAAACAAAATGTGTTGCTAACAGAATTTTTAATGTCCTCATAAAAGGAAAGAAAAAGGATTATCCTCTATTTAATTTTAATAAATTTTTAAATTTTATATCAATGCGAAATAATGTTTTCATTTTATGCTTATTAATTTTTAAATTCATCTTTATTCTGCAAGATGGAGAATTAAAAAATTTCTATCCCACCCTTTTGCATATTATATGTGTATTAACGACTGAAAAATATGCAAAAGGGCTTACCAGAATATTAGGACAGAATGAATTTCATAAAAAGTTTATTTCAAACTACCCAAAATAAAAAATAAAATCTTAAATATTGTATATGTAATTTCTTATTTATTATTTTTATTACTTGAAATTCCTACTGGGATCCCTGTTTATTTGCCCGAGGTGCTTTCGTGTACGAAGACACACACCTCAAACCCAACCGGCCTCTGGCCGTAGCATCTACCGGCACTCAGGGTGAAGTTACATTATTTCCTATCGCTAACTCCTCCTCCTCCTGCATTCATTTCTAGCTAGTGAACTAATCCTTATTTCTGGTTCCACCCGGTTCCTTTTATCTAATCTCTTCTATGTTAGGGAGGATGTCCTAGTTGAGGAGGGACTCCCTCAGCACCGGGGTCACTCCTTTCGAAGAATGCATCACTGAGAGGGAACCTTCTCTCCGTCCCTTCCACAGGACGGGATGTCACAGCAACTCCCTCTCTTCGTAGAGTTGCCTGGGGGCTATTATGTTGAGATCCAGTTATTTTAAATACGATATATTGTCTTATTATCCACTCATATCGTCCCCCAGCCGCCATATTCGCCTGATTTGGCACCGTCGGACTTCTGGCGGTTTCCCAAACTGAAGCGGCCCCTCCGTGGCCATCGTTTTGACACGATTGACGAGATATAAGCCTCATCGCTGAAGGAATTAAAGGCTATCGCGGAAATCGAGTATAACAATTGTTTCGAAGATTGGGAAAAACGTTGGCATAAGTGTATTTTTGCGGAAGGCGACTACTTTGAAGGAGATGAAATAAATTTGGAAAAATCTTAAACCGTTTGTGTTTTATTTCAAAAGTCTTACTACTTTTTGATCACAGGGGTATGTGGGTATCTATTTATAGCATTTTGTATCCAAATGATTTAAATAAATATTCAGCGGACTGCCTGGAAACCGAACCCGCGCCCCTTAGCTTTAAGATGATCAATATTGAGTCAACATCTCTAACCTCTCGGCCACCGGAGGGGGTACATGTCGAGGCGATGGCCGCGAAGTTTCCCCCAGGAAACCGCCAGAAGTCGACGGTGCGCAATCAGGCGAATATGGCGGCTGAAGGACAATACGCTCGCATTTAAAATAACTGGATCTGTGTAGCCCGAACAACTCTACGAGGAGGGTTGCTGTGACATCACCATTGAAGGGGCAGGGGTTCCTACTCAGTGCATTCTTCGAGAATGGTACGCCGGTGCTGGAGTCCCTCCTCCAACTTCTCCTCCCAACATAGGAGGATTAGATAAAAGGAACCGAATTGGAACCAAAGTAAGGATAGTTCACTAGCTAGAAATGAAAATGCGGGAAAATCAGCAATAGAAAATAATGTAACTTCTTTACGACCCTCGTACGCAACCTCGGCTGTAAGCAGAGATCCCAGTAGGAATTTCAAGTAATAAATAAATAAGAAATTATATACAATATTTAAGATTTTATTTTTTATTTTGGGTATTTTTGAAATAAAACTTTTTATGAAATTCTGTCTAATATTCTGGCAAGCCCTTTGCATATTTTTCAGTCGTTAACTCTACATATAATATGCAAAAGTGGGATAGAAATTTTTTAATTCTCCATCTTGCAGAATAAAGATTGAATTTAAGAAAAACGTTATTCTAAAATTTAAAGAGGATAATCCTTTTTTCTTTCCTTTTATGAGGACATTAAAATTCTGTTAACTACATTTTGTTTTGTGTAGACGAGATTTATCTTCTATAGCATCATTCGACTGATGTGGTTTTATTGGTAAAAAAAAAATGAAAAAGTACGAAAAATTATTGATAAAGGATTTTAGTTTAAATGAAGTTTAGTTTTGTAGAATACTTTTTGTATTATGTATAAAGGAATTTGTAATTAAAAATAAAATTAATTTTAATCATGGTTGCTGCTAAACCGCAGTTACTATCGGAAGACGGAGGCAGCCAAAAATAATTCTGAATGCTACAATAATTTTTTCCGGAGACGTTTCGGTTTGTGCTCCATCATCAATCCTTCCTATAGGAGAAGGTATGCTCTTATTATATATAATAAGAGCATACACATCAATATAAAAATATACATGTATATATCAAACAACTATATGGAATAACTTACAATTGTTTTTTTGGTAGGGGTTGTCTGGTATATGTTAATGAATTGTTTACAAAAACAATTATTTGGGTTATTCCCGTATTTTTATATAAATGCACCCTATATCTGTAACATTCGAATTATTTGTATTATTTTATTTATTACTATATTTATATTAATATATATTTATAATATTACAATGAGTAATTTTAATGCCCAAATCGGTTTTTAGACTACAATAGGAGATTTTTGCGAGAAAATATCGTAAATTGAAAATAAAATAATGAAGCGTGTTTTATGCGACTTTGGACTATTTATTTTTTTAAATATTCAATTTTTTAATAATTAATTACACGATAACTACATCTGCTTCAAAAAAATTATTTTACTCCATATTTGATAGGGTTTATAACATGATAAAAAAATTAGTTTTTGCCTTAGAAGTCCAGACAATCTTAAGTATCCAGAAGGCTTCAAATTTAAAAGATCACAAAAATTATTTGTTAACGACGACAGGACGTGTGCATTGTTACTTGTTGATCTCGATGGAATATATTCAACATTTTATTAAAGCCAGAAAACAAGAAGAAAATTAATAGAAATTTATTCAAAAAAATTAAATTTTTTAACTTATTTTTTGAAGTTAAAGAGAGGATTAAAAAAAAAATTAATATTAAAAAAAGTTGAAAGCCGTCAATCAAAACAAAACTCTACAATTACATTCGTTAGACGAACACCATAATAAAGTTTCTGAAAGAGAAGAAAAACGTACAAGGTGAATAGAGTTTAATATCTAATAAAATTGTGAAAAACTTGTTAAATTTTATAAGAATTTCAAAAAATTATAATAATTATTTCTTCTTTAAAAGAAACTTAAAAGATATAGGAAAATTTTGTGCTTAAAAACAAACAAATTATTAGATAAAATATCTTGGGGATTGATAACTGGATAATTCAATTAAACGATTGTGTTAGAAGCTACGATAATAATAAAGAGCGTCGATAAGAACATAGCAAGAAAACAAGAAATTTTTGAATAGAGCTGTTGCGCTGAAGCTCGTCGTCCCGATTCATTTCTTTGCTTATGTTAATACTTTCTCTCTATATATATATTACATATATACATAGGTAAGAGAAAAGTAAAAAAAAAAGGAAAAACATTTTAATCGAAAATTATCTTTTTAAACCCGGATTCCTATGCAATTGCATATTCTATTAATAATAATAATAATTTTTTTTTATTTAAAATAAATAATTAATAAACTATGTATATACAGTGCGTTTCATATTTATAACCCATCTTGAAGTTTTAAAATAAAATAAATAAAATCAATAAAATAAATAAATCTTTGCCTTAATTTTAATGCAAATATAAATGAGAAACATTTTTGTTATAATTTTACTACAAATAATTTCAATATATTAGAATTTTCAAAGAAATAAAGAAAAATCGTCCTTTTTATTCGTTTCATATTTATAACCCAGTCGTTGATCCTTGCAGTTGAAAGTCAATAAATAGATTTATTTAAATTTTCTTTAAAGTCATTATTTAGTAATTAATATTTTTACAAGATGCCACGTGGGTTATCTTTAAACGATATTGAAAAGGGTAAAATTTTAGCTTTTAAAGAGGAAGGGTTAACAATAAGCGAAATCTCTAGAAAAATTAACCGAAGTCGCCGAGTAATCCAAAATTTTTTAAAAAACCCTGACCTATCTGGCAAAAAAAGCGTAGGGGAAGAAAAAAGAAAACTTTCTTCCCGAGAAGAAAGAAAAATTTTAAGATCGGCAAGCAACTCGGACCAAAGTTGCAGTAAAATGACCGCTCTTGTTGAAACAAAGGTGTCTAAAACAACTGTTTGGCGGACATTACGACGAAGTCCTATCATATGTAGGAACAAAATGAAGAGTGTTCCACGAATAACTGTTCATCATAAGAATGCTCGGCTCGAGTTCGCAGAAAACAATATGGCTACAGATTGGTCATCCGTGAGGATTTTTCATGAATTTTTATTATGTAAGTTTCTTTTATTTTTACCTTTTAATTTTTTTTAGATAATTTTTTCTGATGAAAAGAAATGGAACTTAGATGGGCCAGACGGATTTCGTTCATACTGGCGAGATCTAAGAAAGGAACCTCTATATTTTTCCAAGAGGAATTTTGGTGGAGGCTCCTTGATGATGTGGGGCCCATTTTCTGCTTCAGGATGTTTGGATATTCAATTCACATCATCTCGAATGAACAGTAGAGATTATATCCAAGTCCTTGAAAAAAGTTTAATTCCATTTTTGAGAGAACATCCCGAAAAAACATGGATTTTTCAACAAGACAATGCCAGAATTCATACCAGTCGCGAAACCATGACTTGGATGGAGAATAATTCCATCAATGTAATGAAGTGGCCTGCTTGTTCACCCGATCTAAACCCTATTGAGAACATTTGGGGAATACTTGTGAGACGTGTATATGCCGGAAATCGTCAATATGACTCGACAAATCATTTGAAAGAAGCAATTGTTAAGGAATGGCGACAACTCGATAAAGAGTTGATAAAAAATTTAATTAACTCTCTCAAAAAAGAATTATTGGTGTTATAAAACTCAAGGGAGGTCCAATTAATTTTTAATAAATTGTATTAATGTTATTTTGTTAAATATTCAATATGGGTTATAATTATGAAACGCACACAAATGACTATTTTTCTTTATTTCAGCAAAACTATCAGATTATTGAAATGAATTGCAGGAAATTCATTACAAAAAGGTTTATCACTCATGTTTGGATTAGATTTAAGCCAAAAATCTTTTCTCAGCCTGAAAAATATTGAGCATTTTAAAAATTTAAATGTGGGTTATAAATATGAAACGCACTGTATTAATCGCAACTCCCCCTCTTGCCCTAACGATGGGTTCCCCCCCCTAACAAGATGTCTGGCTACGCCCATGGCTGTAGAGGAGAAGTAGAAGAAATTGCAGCCAATCTTTTGAGATTAGCCCATGGCTAACGTTTCGGTCCTAGGCTTGGACCATCATCAGAGCTGGAACTCTGACAAAAAGGCATGTACAGCCCCAAACCTAGGACCGATAAGTTAGCCATGGGTTAATCTCAATAAATTGGCTGCATTTTCTTTCTTCAACAATAATTAATTTCAATTTCTCCATCTTAAGTATTTAGACTCCTTTCCAATAAACAAATGAAGGTCACAATAATAATACAGAAACATTAAAAAAAAAATTTATTTCCTCTCAAGTTAATTTTTACTTTCTCTATGTTAATATACAGGGTGCCCAGAAATAACAGGTACCTAGAAAAAGAGATGATTCTACATGAAAAGATAAGACTTTTTTCCCTATAAACTTAATATGCCCAGACGCTTCCTTTTCAAGATACAGGAGGTCAAAGTTGAATTTTTTTTTGTTTTTTGCTAATATCTCGAGAACCGTTTGAGATACAATGTTTAACGATTTATGTTCATTATTCCGCTTGTTTTATGTGTAAAATTAAACATGTAAACATTGTATCTCAAACGGTTCTCCAGATTAGCAAAAAACAAAAAAAAAATTCAACTTTGACCCCCTGTATCTTGAAAACGAAGCGTCTGGGCATATTTTTTTTTTTTTTTACAAAAACATTCACACTTTTTTCCCATTCACACTCACATTCACACACTCATTCACATTGTCTTTTCGGCAACTTAGGCCATATAAGACTTTGACGATAACCGTTATTTATGAATTGGTCTATATTGGGGTCCAGGCATTCTTATTTAAGCCATCTGGTATCCAAATGGCTTAAATAAAATCATCGGACTGCCTAGGGTCCGAACCCACGACGTTTGGTATACGAGGTTAGCACGCTAACCTCTACACCAAGCCCCGAGGGCGTCTGGGCATATTAAGTTTATAGGAAAAAAAAGTCTTATTTTTTAATGTAGAATCATCTCCTTTTCTAGGTACCTGTTATTTTCAGGGCACCCTGTATTGAGAAGTGGGTCAAAAATTAGATGTCAAGATTTTAAATACACGTTTTGTGGTCCCCTGAATCAAAAAAAGTAGTTTTCGCTGCATGGTCTGTCTGTGTGTGTGTGTCTGTCTGTCTCTCTGTCTGTCTGTGAACAAAATATCTCAAAAACGAAAAGAGCTAGGATGTTGAAATTTTATATTTAACTTAGGCACCCCCACTTGACACTAAGCTTTCGGCCAAAGAGCGACTTTGGCACTTTTTCAGCTTTTTTCGATTTTCGTTCAAAATTCGCTCAAACGATTTTGATTAAAATTCAAAAATCAATTATTTTTTAGATCCTCAATAAAATGTATATTCTCATTTTGCCATTGAAATGAATTATATCTGGACACAAAAAAATCTGGTGTGACAAGCACAGAACACAACTTTCGATTACCGAAATTACCATTACACCAGATTTTTTTAGAAGAAAATAAACATTTCCCAAGTGTCTCTTGCTTAACTCGTATAGACATTCGCGTACATATTATATTATCTACAAATAAACTCAATTAAAGGTCAAAAACTTTGCCTAGACAATTAAAATTTAAATTTAATTTCTAAATATAAACGTCATTAATTGTGATTAAATAACATTTATTTAAATAAATAAGGCAAATGCGAGTCCCATTTGGGGTTTGCGCTTTTACGAATATTAAAGAAGATAAAATTGAAATCAAATAAACTTGTGATGTTAGAGAAAGAGGGAGGAAAGCAGCGTGAAAAATTTAATCATCTCTATCTTTAGAGCGGCCTCGAAATAAAATCACCCCCACCTCTAGCCTGTCTGTCTTTATAGAGGGAAAAACCTCTAGAACAGGTTTATCATTTTGTTTGTGTTAAAGAACTTTCTTGCATACATGGATTAAATATCGATTGGATTTTTTTTTCCTCTTATAATGATTTATAAATTACAATAACCTCAAAAGGGCTGGATTTGAGATTGGTCTTGGTATTTTTTTCTGCTCATTTCAAAGTTTATAAATGTAAAAAAGATGGAGAAATAAATAATAATAAAAAAAAAATTCCTACGTAATAGACAAAAGCGTCTTTATTAGCTAAAATATAAATTTTGCAACCTAGGTTCTCGTTAAAATATTTTGTAAATTAAAATTAAATATACACCCACTAGGTTATTTGTTTCAAAGGTTTTATTCATTAAAAATTAACACTAGATAACGTATTTCGACAATTACTCGTCATCATCAGAAGTGATATCATTCTAATACATGAAAGTAGCAACATTATACACTAGAAGAAGTGGTACCAACTGTAAAATATCAATAAGTAACAAGTTTAGCTTACAAATTCCAAGGGCTTTAAAATACACAGGCTGGAAACAATTTTCCGGTCACAGTTTTTGATTGGTCCCAGTCATGAAGCCCCTCCTTGCTTGTATTTTTCTATCTGGCAGCTTTATTGACTGCACATAACCTAGTTCACATTCATGTTGTTTTGTTTGCAAATTGTATATTTGACTAAACTAATTTAGACCTTGGTATTTACACTGCTTTATTAATAATATGCTGTATATAAATATTTATAAATGATTTGTTCCGAAAGATATTTTACAAAAGGAGGAGCTCCATGACGTCACTCTCTTGGAATGGTAAAAATGTAAACAAACTGAGTTTGACTCCCCTCCCCAGTGGCGTAGTGAGGGGGGGAGCAAGGGGGGTCATCATGCCCCGGACGCTACTCACAAAGGGGCGCCAAATGGTCCGCAAAACAAAAAAATTGTTGGATAATTTTTATTTTTATTATATAATAATTGATTTCTGGAAGATATATTTTAAATTTAGTGCCAGTGTAATATAATAATTTTGTTATGTTTTACATATAATTTTATATGATTTTCGAATGGGGGGGGCGCTAAAAGGTATTGTGCCCCGGGCGCGAGTTAAGCTCACTACGCCACTGCCCCTCCCCTGACAAATTCAAACAAATTCATGAAAGTAGCAACATTATACACTAGAAAAACTCTAAAATATCAAAGTATCAACGCTATATAATTAAATCAAATGACCTATTAAAAATTAAAATAATAGCAATAATAATTATAATACTCAATTCAAAACATTTTTTTTTTAATTTTTAAATTTTTTTTTAATTACTTAACATGTTATATTGTTATTATTTTCATTTCTAATAGATCATTTGATTTAATTATATAGCGTTGAGTTTTTAAGCTAAACTTGTTACTTTAATGTATTGCAGTTGGTACCACTTCTTCTAGTGTATACTGTTGCTAGTTTCTTTTATTAGAACTGTAATCACTTCTGTTGATGTCGAGTAATTGTCGAAATACGTATTAAGTGTTAATTTTTAATTAATAAAACCTTTGAAACAAATAACCTAGTGTTTAATTTGTATAATTAATTTTAATTCTTTATTATCTCACAAAAAATCAGTTTAAAATGTTAGAAAAATAGAACAATCGTAGTCTAGTAGATTTAAAATTTTGTTTTTACTTTTGTTGCTTCTCTCCAACTCTATTAAAATATTTATTAGTCATATCATAAATAATAAGTTTTGTTAAACTTGGCATATAATAGGAAAGTCTTCTGCCATCTATTTTTTTTTTAAATTTATTTAAAGAATATAAATTAAAAAAAAAGTCCCAGCATTCCTTGACGTAGAGATTAATTAAGCCATTAATAATATACCTTTGAATAAAGACACGACTGTCAAAACCAACAGATTTTCCAATTTTATTTAAACTGACAGTAAATAATAGAGAGGTGTATTTAATAATTTATTAATCGCAAGAAGAAGAAAATAAAATCAAAGAAGTTGATTAAAAAGAAAAAAAAAAAAAATGTCTCCATTAAGTATAGGTTTTTGATAATGTGCCAAATAATGAATTAAATGAAGGGAAAATTTTAAATTATCTCCGTTTTTACTTTCAAAGAAGCTTATTAAAAATATTTATTAGTTAAAAAGTTGGCTCCACCCTACTGCTATTAAGATTTAAATAAATCAAGAAACGGAGACAGCGATAATAATAAAAATTTAAATGGCAATTAAATTTTTAGGTTTAAGTAGCTAGTAACGAGCTATGTTAAATTTTTTGAACAAAATTAATAATTCCCACATGTTAAAAACTTCATTACTAAAAATATCAGTATTACGGAGTTGTTATTCACGGGGAATTGGATCTCGGGGGAAAAGATAAGACTTCCCGGGAAATAAAAAATGTATGTATTTAAATTGTTTGGAATAATATATTGAGAAATATACTAAAAAATCCGGTGTGACTGGTCACACAGCACACAACTTTCTCTTACCTTTGCTAACACTGAAAAAAAAACGACCTTGAAAAATTAAAGTGAAATCCCTTTAAAAATTTTCAATAAACCTTCCCATAAAATTAATAGAGTTTCCTTTTATTTTTACAAGAAATCGCCTTATGTTCTTTGTGACAAAATATTCCCGTAAAAATGAAAAAATTTCCTTTTATTTTTACAGGAAATCCCATCGAGTTCTTATTCAAAAAGAAATCCTGTCAATTTCGATTTAACAAAATATCCTTTAAAATTTACGGAAAATGTCAATTTAGATTCTACAAAATTTTCTTTAAAATTTACGGGAAATGCTGTCAGTTTTTTTTTAACAGGGAAAACTTTTAAAATTATAAGATGCACCTTCAATTTCGTTTTAACAAGATATCCCATTGAATTGACGAGAAACCTCATTGACGCATTTTCATTACGGGTGGGGAATGAATTGAAAGGATTTCCATTGGATTTACAAGGTTTTGTGAAGAGATGTTGTGTTCTGTGCTTGCCACTCCAGATTTTTTGAGTAGGTTTCCGCCGATATATTAAAATTAAAATTTATAAACATGGGAGAATATTTATATTTTGTTACTATGGCAATCATTTTTCCTATCTTTCCTTCGAAGTACGAGAGTAAAGTGTATACACTTTACTCTTTTTGAAGTATACTTCAAAAGATTTCAAGGACAAAATGAGAATATACATTTTAAAGAGCATTTAAAAAATAATTGATTTTTGAATTTCAAACAAAATCTTTGAAGCAAATTTTGAAAAAATCAAAAAAAAAAAAAAAAAAACTGAAAAAGTAAATCGGTAAAGTACTAGTACTCTTTTGCCGATTTTGTTCAAAAGTTACTTGCCACCTGTCAGGGGGGGTAGCTAAATTAAATATAAAATTCCAACCTCCTAACTTCTTTCGTTGTTGAGATATTTTGTCCACATACTCACACACACAGACAGACCATGTCGCGAAAACCACTTTTTTGGATTCAGGGGACCTCAAAACGTGAAGATCCATCAAAATCTCGACACCGAATTTTTGACATGAATCCAATATTTTCTCTCTCTATATATAAACATATATATAGAGGTAAGAGAAAATAAAAATTGCATGATTTTTCTCTGACTCAACGCTTCAAGTGCGTGCAAATGAAAAAAAAATTACTATTCAATTGTAATTTTTATTATTTGAACCAACTGGAATTTTATTCTTACCTATTAATAAAAAGAAAAGTAGTAACTTATAATGAAAGAGCTTTGAAAATGACGCCCAGAGAGGGGGTGGTGTCCGCCTGGGTATAGCTATTTTAATAAAAAAAATAATAATACATTTTGATTACGCATAACGTTGGCCTAATTAAGATATATTGATACTTGTTTAATTTAATAGAGAAGGTTTTAAATACAGAAAAAAAGTTACTAAGTTTATTATTATTAAAAAAATCTTGTTCAAAGGGAAGAATAAAATAATAAAAGAAAATTAATAAAAAAAAAAAAGAGAAAAACTTTTAACATTAAATGAAGAGGAACTCTATTATCTTCTTTTGAATGCTAATTTTATTTTAATAGCTTAAGCTATTATAGTAAAATTAAAATTTACGGGGTTATATTCGATAATTTAGAAAAAAAATTTTAAATAAACTTTTTAAAAAATTAGTCTTTTTATTTTAAATTTAATTAATTTTTTCACCCCAAAAAAATGTGTATAGTGGGATGGGAATATACAATTTTATTTGCGGCCCGCGAAGCTTTGATGGATTTCTAAAAGGGCCGCAAGATCATTTGAGTTGGCCACCCCCTGATCTATTGCAATAATATTGAGCCCGTAGCTAGGCAACCCAAATGGCACAGGCATTAAAGCTTTCTTATATAGTGGAAACAGCCAAAGTCAAATATATACAGTATTTTGATTGCTTGAAAGTTTTACTTTTGATTTTCTTATTCTTGTCTTCAGAATTTTTTAAATGTCCTCAGGCTTGGTGTATTTGACATCGCGCCTGCCTTGTATACCAAACGTCGAGAGTTCGGACCCCAGGCAGTCCGATGATTTTATTTAAGCCACTTGGATACCAAAGGACTTAAATAAGAATTCCTGGACCCCCAATAGATATATTTACATATAACGGGTATCGTAAAACGTCTTAAATGGCCTAAGTTGCCGAAAAAACTGTGCATGTGTGTGCCCGTGATTGTAAGAAAAGTGACAAAAAAAATAATTTTTAAATAAATATTACAAAAAATATTTATTATCGGAAAATTTTAATGAGGACTGACATTAGTTCAGCATTCTTGCAAAAGATGGCAGGCTAGTCTAACAGCCGGCATTATTAGATCACTTATAAGCCTATATTTATATATTCGTATTAGGAACCGGGACCGAATATTCGGTTTCGGTTACGGTTTCGGCCAGTTTCGGCCAAAAATCATGGTTTCGGCCGTAGTTTCGGTTTCGGCCAAAAAGTGGCCGAACCTTTCGGCCGGCCGAAACCAGAGTCTGAAAAAATGGGATGAGACTCGCATGCAAAAAAAAAAAAAAAAAAAAAAAAAGGTCAAATAATTTGCTCTTGAGGGAGAAAAAATTTTAGTCTCCCTAAAAAAAAGGTAAAATGATTTTCACGGGAGGGAAAAAAAAATTCAAAAAAAAAAAAAAAAAGGTAAAATGA
>JAKCPI010016650.1:0-18820 GCA_023213315.1 Euborellia annulipes | reverse complement strand
CTACTTAATTCCTTCTACTTCAATTATTTTTTAAATTTTCTTTATAATTAATGAAGAATGTGGTAGAATTGATGAAATGCTGACGAAAGCAAGTCCTCTACTGAATAAATAAACTCTTTTTCAAGACGTTTCGTTCAAATTTATTGAGCCATCTTCAGTTGTTCAAGAGTCTTTAGAGTAATAGATCTCGTTAAATGTAGAGTGTCCATTTGATAATTGTCTATGTGTGGATTTATTAGAGATTTCACTGCTTTTCTCAGCATCTCATCTTATCTCTTTACTATATTCTCATTTTCCCTCAAAATTATTTAAATTTAAACCAAATTTCTCTGTATGTCGACACCAAAATATGTGACGTGGCAAGCACAGAACACAACTTTCAATTAATGAAGCCCAGTGATAGTTGTGTGCTGTGCGACAAATGTCAAAAAACGCCATTATCACCTGACACATAAATAACACAGACCTAAAACCACTTGAAATATTAAGTATTTGAATAAACACAAAGATAAAATTAAAATTAAAACTTTATACCGGCAATCAATTATTTTTCCTCATATATTTTCTCCCCTTCATTTATTATAATGTAATTGGAATTTTTTGCACTTTTATTTATCAATTTTTTTTTTTTTTTTTTTAATTTTATATGTGTGAGTTGAATGGCAGAAGGTCGTTAGGGCAGGCAAGGAGAGAAGGGGGGCTGCTTGTCGGGAAAATGCCGCCATCATCGTCTAAGGTAGAAAAAAAAGTACAAGAAAGAAGAAATGCTCATTGTCATTCACCCTGAATATCTTTGTGCAATTTTATTGGATGCCATAAAAATATTAATATATTCACTAGGTATATTTATTTCCTTAGAATTAAGATCCTTTTTTTTTCTTTTTTTGAAAATTTATTTCCAAATTTAAGTTTCACTATTTTTTACTATAGAATTTGAAAATAAAAACATTGTGTGGTTTTATGAAAGCACGATGCAAGTGAAACTTTTTTTTGGAATCGTAGGCGTTTAACTGAAAAATTTCACAAAATTATTCAATTAAGGGAATTAAAATTTGCGTTTTTAATCTCAACTTAATAATTGAAAAATAGCAAATCAATAGAGGCATGTTAAAAACTGAGAACAATATTTATTTAGTAATTGAAGATTTGAATCATTTTAAATTATTTTAAAAATTATATTTTACCAATTTACCCCGGAAAATTGAATAATTAATTATTCAATTTAATTAAATCTCACAATTATTTTTTTATAATTCGTCATATATATTAAATTTCAACTTTCCTCACGGTTTGTGACGTCATGGCTTGTAGTGTCACGGCCTTTGACGTCACGGCTTGTAACGCGACATGCTGATAGAAGAACGAAAAAATTTGAGGGCATCAAATAAAAGTTTCACTTTAATTTTTTTCGAGTTGACCAAAAGTCTAAATCATTCAAAGCTATCGCCAAATTAAAAGGAAAATGAAAAAGAAAAAAATAAAAATAAATAATTGGAACAAATGAAGAGCTTTGGATTCAAAAAAATATTCAAAGATTAAACAAAAAAAAAAAAACATGATGGCGAATAATATAAAAGGATTTCGTCTATAATACCATCACAAAAATCCACCACAGATTTCATTATTTCTCTCTTTAAAGGAAAAAAAAAATCCATGACAATTAGAGCAACCTGGAAAGGGGATTAGAAAAGTAAAATAAAATTGACTTAAAAAAATACCTTATATTTTTTTTGGGGGGGGATTATAGTAAGTCTAGCGATTGGAGGCAGCAGCGCCGTAATGAGGATTGTGTCTAACTTGAGCCCAGGGGGGGGGGCTGGCCTCTCTTCAAACGCGTAAACGCCTATACATTATTATGCAATCACAAATGAAATTTATTATTTTTACCTTTAACCGCTCCAAGAAACTAGGTGGAATTTTATCACTCTAGTGTTAATAAATAAATATTTTTTTTTTTTTTTTCTTCCGATACTTATGAGTGTTTCTCTCTTCATTCGTTATCTTGTTATTTTATAGTTTCCCAACTATTCGCAAGACCCACCTTTCGATAACAACTATTTTTACTTTCTCTTACCTCTATATATGTGAATATATAAAGAGAGAAAGTATTGGATTCATGTAAAAATTCGATGTCGAGATTTTGATGGATATACACGTTTTGAAGTCCCCGGAATCCAAAAAAAGTGATTTTCACGACATGGTCTGTCTGTATAAAAAAAAAAAAAATTAATTAAACCCAGGAAACTTAAAAAAAAAAAAAATTTATGAGTATTTTTAGTTTTTTTTTATTTTAAAATAAAATTAAATAAAAAAATTATTTTTTAATTTTTTAAAATTTATATTCTCATTTCATGAAATCTTAAAGACCACTTTACTCTTATTCTTAATAGAAAAGATAGGAGAAATGGTATAAAAAAAAATAAATATTTTCTGTTGTCTCTCTTGTCTGTCTGTCTCTGTCAGTGTTCAATTTTAAGCATGAAGGAATTGAGCTAGGAGGTTGAAATTTTGTATTTAAGTTAGTGCCACCCCTGGCACGTGACACGAAGCTTTTGAACAAAATCGGCCAATGAGTACAGTGAGCGCCACAATCAAGTCCCCACCTGATAGCTTTAGCTTAAGTATATGGTATAGTATAGATGAGATAATTTTAAAGACCGAAAAAATAAAACGTAAAATCTGCTACAGATGATTTTATTTTATCTTTTCAAATTTAAAATTATTTCACCATATACCATATATACTATATGTTATACCTAAGGCTAAAGCTATCAGGTGGGGGACTTAATTGTGGCGCTCACTGTACATTAGTAAAGTAACTGATATACTTTTTCAGTTTTTTTTTTTTTCCGATTTTCTTGAGATTTGCTCTAACGATTTTGATTCAAATTCAAAAATCAATTATTTTTTAGATGATCTTTAAAATGTATATTCTCATTTTGCCTTTGAAATCTTTTGAAGGTCACTTTACTCTTGTACTTCATAGGAAAGATAGGTTGCCATGGTAGCAAAATATAAATATTTTCCCATAAATGAGGTCATCAGCGCCAGAACCCCCAAACCCACATTTCACTTTTTTGGTTTTATGCCTTAGTATCTATTAATTCGTGAAATCCAGAGTAGTAGAGTACTTCTCATGATACTGTAGTACAGTACTGCTCTGGAATTCATGATTTAATAGATGTTTTTTTTTTTTAAACACTCACACTTTTTTTTCCCACTCACTCTCAAATTCACACGCATATACACACAGTCTTTTCGGCAACTTAGGCCATTTAAGACTTTTACGATAACCGTTGTAATGAATTTATCTATTGTGGGTCTAGGCTTTTCTATTTAAGCCAACTGGTATCCAAATATAAATAAAATCATCGGACTGCCTGGGATCCGAACCCTCGGCCCTTATGATTTAATAAATACTAACTTGTAAGTCATAAAACCAAAAAAGTGAAATGTGGATTAGGCCGTACTGGCGCTGATGGCCTCAAATTTTACATCTTGAATTTTAATATATCGGCGAAACTAAATATATGTCGACACACAAAAAAATCAGTTATTGATATAGAATCAACACCAAAGGACATATAATAATAAATAATAATTCATTAGTCTTATTTTTGGCTAGCATACCATACGTACGAACTTTTTGTTTTTTTATTCCAACATTTTTTTCCTTTTTTTTTAATTATATAATTACACAAAACACCACCAACATTTACTTGCCATAAATTTCAAACTTCTCCCGATTATATTTTAGATATTTAATTTGTTTTTATAAAAATAGTTTTTGTTTATTAATATTTACAAAAAAAAAAAAAAAAGTATAATATCCTCCCCCTTTTTGTATTTGCTTTTCGTTTTATTCCATCCTCTCGGATTATAAAAATATATATATATAAAACAAAGACATTTTCAAACAATATATGATATTTCAATAACCATTCTAATATTAATTAAAAAACTTGATCGGATATCCGGTTGCTACCTGTTTACCAATAATATCTGCAAAAAAAAAAAAAGGGAACAAAATCAATATTTGTTTTAACTTTGATGCCGCATTTATTTCGAGGTAAACAGATGTAATCCTGAAAAAGAAAAAAAAAAAGATAGGAAATGGATGGGTGAGGGGGGAGGAGGGGTAAAAAAGAGACGAGCGAGTGATTGGCCAATTAGGGGTTTGTTTCTAAGGGTTTCTTTTAAGCAAGGGGTTTGTGGATGGGGTGAATGTGGAAATTCATTACCAAAAAAGCCATTTAAGGGTAGGAAAGTTGTTCTCTATAAGAGGGTGAATTACTAAATTAAAAAAATACACCCTCTTCCGTTGGTGATGCCCTAAAAAAAGCCAACCCTTCTTCCCCCCTTTCCTTATTTGAATGCTAATCTTTTCAAAACACATTAAAATTATTTTTATTTATGAAAAACTTTTCTTTCGAAGAAAAGAGAAAAAAAAAGGAATATTGAAATGGCTTTTCTCAGCCAAGAATTAGAGAAAAAAATAAATAAATAAATAAAAAAGAGGAAAAAAACATCAAAAAATATTGATTGGAATTTTTTTTATTTATTATTTGTATTTGTGCGAAATAATAAATAAATACGAGTATTGGAATTTATTTTAGATTAAGTCAGGGACGTATTTGCGAAGAGGCGAACTAGGCGTGCGCCTGGGGCAAAAATTTCTACAAAATTTTTTTTTTTTAATAGAGAAGTATTTGATGTTAACAAATCTGGTGTGACTGGTCGCACAGCACACAACTTTCTCTTACTTACCTTCGATATCGAAAGTTGTGTTCTGTGCTTGTCACACCACATTTTTTGTGTCGACATATATTTAGTTTCCAGCATTATATTTGAATTCAAGATGTAAAATTTGTAAATATGAGAAAATATTTATATTTTGTTACCATGACATGTACAAGAGTAAATTGTGCTTCAAAAAGATATCAATGGCAAAATGAGAATATACATTTTAAAAAGCATCTAAACAATAAATGATTTTTGAATTTTAATTAAAATCTTTGGAGCGAATTTTGTTGCTCAGGGGCCCACATCCTGTGGGTACGTGGATGGCGACCACGAGCTGCCCGCGCTGGGGCAGGCAGTCCTTCAGTTCTTTTGTCTGTCTCTTCCTTCCTCTTTTCAACAGGCGACGGGCCGACCTGTCCTATTTCTTCCGGTCGTAAAAACGTATGTTAGGGTTGGATGGAAAGAGTGAGGTCCACCGACCCCGCAGCGTGGGACAAGGCGAGGAGAGAAGAAGAAGAATAAAAGAAAGGTTAAAACTTTTAGTGATATATACCAGTCTTTTACGATTAAAAAAAGAAACTACATAATGTTCCTGCCGACCCCGCACCGCGGGAATAATCAGGCGAGGACAGAAGAAGAAGAAATTGAAGTGAATTTTGAGAAAATCAAAAAAAAAAGCGAAAAAGTGCAT
The DNA here is from genome assembly GCA_023213315.1 of Euborellia annulipes. Taxonomy (NCBI): domain Eukaryota; kingdom Metazoa; phylum Arthropoda; class Insecta; order Dermaptera; family Anisolabididae; genus Euborellia; species Euborellia annulipes. Next base: position 13,386 of record JAKCPI010016650.1, on the reverse strand, counting down.
CAGTAAAGTACTAGTACTCTTTGGTCGATTTTGTTCAAAATCTTCGTGTCACATTCCAGGAGGGTACCCAACTTCAATATAAAATACCAACCTCCTAGCTCTTTTCGTTATTGAGATATTTTGTTCACATTTTCATTTCATTATTTTTCCATAGAATTCCGGAGAATATTGGAAACGTCGTATTCAGCATATTTTCCTATTTTTTTCCTATAAAAAAAATAGGCCTAAATAAATAAATAGAATTATTAATGTGCCAGCGTTTGATATAGAAATCGTTTCCGAGTATTTTATCAATTTTTGTTTTTACAGAATTTTAATTAAAAGGTGTACCTCCGGTTGAATATACAATATAACATTTATTTATTTTTTTTTTTTTTCATTTGAAATACATACACACTCATACAATTTCGAAACAGCTTGTAAATTATTTATCTACATAAATAGATAATGCGAGTGAACTCGGTTTAGGGGAAGTTAATTCGAGGGTGTTTATTTATCAACAAGAATGGGGGAATAGAGAGAGAGAGAGAGAGAGAGAGAGAGAGAAGAGAGGTTGAATGCAAAAGCATCTTGTTGTGGTCATGTCAACTCCCCCTTGAAACCGCATGTCCCTCGGCCTCAGCGGCCACACGTCGCATTGTCTCGCCTCTATCTATCCATCTTATCACAAATAGTCACGGCTACAATATATGTACAGTATTACAGTTCACTAGAGCAATGCAAGCCTATATCCATGAACCTAATTTAATTTTAAAGCCGCAAACAAATCAAGATTGTATGCAACATCTATTACTTGACTTGACAAATAAATTGGGATATATGATTTGAAGAGTGTGTAAAAAAAAAAACTGGTGTGTCCATCCATCACAACATTGCGCGTCAAAAAATAACGTAACATTTAGTTACTTCTTAAGAAGACTTGTTCTAATCTATCTTAAGAAACATTTAATATGAAATATCTTAAACATTTCTAAGTAATTTTAACACAATACAAATCAATTTAATAGAATTTAAATAAAATATGTCGATTTTCAATTTGAGGATTAAATCAACATAATCTCGATATGTTTTGTTGGATATTAATTCAAAACTTTGTTTTTATAAGAATTTCCAATAAAAAAGACAGAGAAAATTGAAAATGAAAAGATTATTTTAAAAGTTTAAAAATTTCGACATTTTTACCTTTGTTTTGTTTAAATTGTAATTATTTATTAAAATGTTATGATTTAATTGAGGTGTATAGCTGATAATATCATTTTATTTAAGTTCAGGAAATCTCAAATGAGCAACGCAGCTAGTTATTTTTTCAATTTTTATTTAAATGCAAAGTGCCAGAATAAAAAATCTGGTGTGACTGTCGCACAGCACACAACTTTCTCTTACCTTCGGTAATCGAAAGTTGTGTACTGTGCTTGTCACACCAGATTTTTTGTGTCGACATGTATTTAGTTCCCGGCAGTAGGGAATATTTGAATTCAGATGTAAAATTTATAAGTATGGGAAAATATTTATATTTTGTTACCATGGCAACCATTTCTCCTATCTTTTCTATGGAGTGCAAGAGTAAAGTGGTCTTCAAACAATTTTGAGGGCAAAACGAGAATATACATTTGAAAGAGCATCTAAAAAATAATTGATTTTTGAATTTTAATCAAAATCGTTAGAGCGAATTTTGAGAAAATCGAAAAAAACTGAAAAAGTACATCAGTAAAGTACTAGTACTCTTTGGCCGATTTTGATTAAAAGCTTATTTTTCCGGTCCCGGGGGGTGTTTAACTTATATATAAAATTTCAGCCTTATAGCTCAATTCCTTCATGCTTAAAAGTGAACACAGACACACACACACACCCACCCACCCACAGACAGACCATGTCGCGAAAACCACTTTTTTGGATTCAGGGGACCTCAAAACGTGAAGATCCATCAAAATCTCGACATCGAATTTTTGACATGAAACCAATACTTTCTCTCTCTATATATATTACATATATACATAGGTAAGAGAAAGTAATAAAAATTGAAAAAACAACTAGCTGCGTTGCTCATTTGAGATTTCCTGAACTTGAATAAAATGATATGGATTTGTGTTTTTACTTAGAAATGTATAAGTTATTTTATTATAAAATGTTGAATAAATTATAGTATCATTAAGGCAGAACAGGTCTTCTTAAGAAGAAACAAACTGTTACGTTTTGTTTTTTTACTTGATGCACAGTGTATATCACTTGTAAATTTAGAAATAGGTCTTTGAAATTACAAAAATCTGGTGTGACTGGCGCACAGCACACAACTTTCTCTTACCCTTCGGTAAGAGAAAGTTGTGCACTGTGCTGGTCACACCAGATTTTTTGTGTCGAGATATATTTAGTTTCCGATAGCACCTTAGTTTCAAACTTGCATTTTAAATGTTGATTGCTTGAAATAAACTATGGTTATTTTTCAAAATTTTAATCTCATATTTGGACATTTTATACACAATATAGATTCGTAAATAAATACAAAATTTCATAAGAATTGGAAAAAAAAATTTTAAATGTGTAAAAAGTTCCAAAGGGGACCCCCTTTTGAATCGAAATTAACATACAAATCCCTATAGGAAATTAACATTGGCCAAATGCGAAGATAAGGTAGAAAAATTTAAAACGCGTAGAAAGAGAGAAGATAGTTTTGTGAGAGAGAGAATGTTTTCTCCGAAAAAAAAAAAATGGGCGTTTAAATATTAATTGATTTTTAATCTAATAAAAAGAAAAGAAAAAGATTTAAATTCGGTTACCATGGCAACCATTTATTTCTCCTATCTTTCCTATGAAGCACAAGAGTAAAGTGTGCTTCAAACAATTTTGAGGGCAAAACGAGAATATACATTTGAAAGAGCATCTAAAAAATAATTGATTTTTGAATTTTAATCAAAATCGTTAGAGCGAATTTTGAGAAAATCGAAAAAAACTGAAAAAGTACATCAGTAAAGTACTAGTACTTTTTGGCCGATTTTGATTAAAAGCTTATTTTGTCGGTCCCGGGGGTGTTTAACTTAAATATAAAATTTCAGCCTCCTAGCTCAATTCCTTCATGCTTAAAATTGAACACACACACACACACACACACACACACACACACACACACACACACAGACAGACAGACCATGTCGCGAAAACCACTTTTTTGGATTCAGGGGACCTCAAAACGTGAAGATCCATCAAAATCTCGACATCGAATTTTTGACATGAAACCAATACTTTCTCTCTCTATATATTTCATATATAGGGTACGAGAAAGTAAAAAAAGGCAACAAAGCTTCAAAACTTTTCCGCTCTTCTTCTCGGTTCCCCTGTGTAATCAATTGTGTGGATATTTTTAAAAACAGCGACAACATTCAGCAGGGGATCTTCTCACAGCAAAACGTAAAGAAAAATGATTTAAAAAAAAAACTTTGAAACTTTGAACCTATAGGTTCAAAGTTTAACACTACTGTTTTAATAATATTTAATGGCTGGAAATATATGTAAATAGGATTCAATGTTCAATGAACGTTCACAGAGTATCGAGAGTGTTTTTCATTTTGGCTGCCTGCATTTCCATATCCTATTTACACTAATGTTTTATTTAATTTTCACATTTTTAATGTTTCAACCGAAACAAGATTTTCAGACGAAACCGAAACCGAATTTTGGCCTCAATTTTAGTTTCGGCCGAAACCGAAACTTGAATTTCCTATCAGGGGCGTATATAGACATTTTTTTCTGCGGAAAATTTTTTTTAAAGAAATTAAATTTTTTCCGCCCCGCACTGCGAAAAATTTTGTTTTTGCGGAACCTAAATTTTCCGTCCTGCAGAAAAATGTTTTTCCCGACAGTGGAAATCATTTTACCTTTTTACCTAAAAAGGTAAAATAATTTTTTAGGTTAAAAAGGTAAAATGATTTCCACTGTCGAGAAAAACATTTTTCTGCAGGGCGGAAAACTTAAATTCCGCAAAAACAAGAGAGACACGAAATTTTTTCGAAACATTTCCCTGTTTGCGAAACCAAAGCCCCTTTTCCACCGGGCGGAAAATTTTTTACTTCCTCAAGTGGAAATCATTTGACCTTTTTTTTTCTCATCCAATCTTTTCAGACTCAGGTTTCGGCTACTTTTTGACCTAAACCGAATATTCGGTCGGTTCCTAGTTTCAACTAGAGCGGACGGTAAAGAGATTAAATTTAATGAAGGCTTATTTAAGAAATAGGAGAGGGTTAAATTCTTACGATAATAACAAATACTTTCCCATTATATAAGTTAATAGCAAAGCAAAGAAAATTTAACCGAGAGCGTCTCATTTTACTTTTCATCTACATATGAATAATGCAAAGACAGAAGAATAAAAGGGAAATGCAATTCAATAAAATGTCTATAAATCACACCACATTCCTGGCGTCCAAGAAAGGGAAGGATTTAGAAGAACACTTACCAAATCCGCGCGCGCGACTTTTAAATTTTTGTTCCGCGCTCTCTCTTCCTCACTCTAGAGATATCAATTATCCAGTGGAGTGAGCCCGGCTTAAGAAACACAATGCCCCTATTGTTCTTTTTTTTTAATAGCAACCAAAAAAAAATCCAAAACAAAAACAATACGCCGCTTATACTTATAATCCTTTGATTTATAACCAGAGGTTGGTTGTGTTTATATTCTAGTTCATCTCATCAAATTTAAATATTTCACTTTCGCTCCACTAAAACCAAAGTATGAATGATATATAGTAAAAAAAAAAGGAAGAGAAAAAAAAATAAATTGAAAAACACTCTAATCCGAAAAAATTGAATTCAAAAAAACAATCAATTGAAAAAAATAATATGTAAATCCTTTGAAAACTTAATCCTCCATAAATGTTTTTTTTTTTTTGTCTTTAAGCGTTCACCTTATAAATTTTGAATAAATCATTGCACTAATTTTTACACAACACCCAGTAGTTTTTTTTTAGTTTATAATATTTCATTCATTTATAATAGTAGATTTTTATTTTCCCTTACTTTACACACGTAACTGCAAACTTGACAAGCATGCACGTATAATCATTTTGTACAAGCAAACGGTAGCGTTTGTAGGAGAATTTTGTGCAAGCATTTTGATTGTGCAAGCCGCTTGATGCTCGATTGAATTTTAAACACGCACAAGCATATTTGCGCTGGCAAAACTCTCCGCCATTTTATAGACGTCTTGACATTTGATATTTATTTAATATATATTTAATATTTCAATTTAAATATTAATATTTATTGTGTCTCTGTTTAAAGCAAGTGAGTATTTCTTGTTATCTTCGATTAAAAAACTTTCATAGTTTGACATTTTTAGGTTAATTTTAGGCATAAGCTGTTTCTTGCTTGTGCCACAGGGAATTTGTGCATGCTGGTACAAAAAATTTGCACATGCATGCTTGTCAAGTTTACAGTTACGTGTGTAGTCGACTTTATAGTAGATTTTAATATTTGGAGAGTAGGTACAGGTATGTCAAAAAATATTTAAATCAAAAAGAAAAAGAGCTATGAAGTTGAAATTTTATAAGTTAGTACCCCTCAAACACACGAAAATAAGCTTTTAAATAAAATTGGTCAAAGAATAATAGTGCTTTACTAATGTCGCCTACTCTGAGTTTCTAAAAATTCGCTCTAACGATTTTGATAAAAATTCAAAAATCAATTATTTTCTTTAAAATCTTGTCAAATATTCGAAGTGGAGATTTTGATGGATATATACGTTTTGAGGTACCCTGAATCCAAAAAAGTGGTTTTCGCGACATGGTCTGTCTGTGTGTGTCTGTCTGTCTGGGTTCAATTTTAAGCATGAAGGAATTGAGCTAGGTGGTTGAAATTTCATATTTAAGTTAGACACCCCCCCTGGAGCGTGGAAATAAGCTTTTATTCAAAATCAGCCAAAAAGTACTAGCACTTTACTGTTGTACTTTTTTTTCGATTTTCTCGAAATTTGTTCCAACGATTTTAGTTAAAATTCCAAAATCAATTATTTTTTAGATGCTCTTTTAAATTGTATATTCTCATTTTACCCATACTCAATTTGCCCTTGAAATCTTTTGAAGACCACTGTATTGTTGTAATTTTTTTTTTTTAACACTCACACTTTTTTCTCATTCACACACACACTCACATTCACACTCTTTTCGGCAACATAGGCCATTTAAGACTGACGATAACCGTTGTAATGAATATATCTATTGAGGGTCCAGACATTTCTATTTAGTATTGTTGTAATTCATAGGAAAGATAGGAAAAATGGTTGCTATGGTAACAAAATATTTTTCTGTTTATAAATTTTTATACCTCTTGAATTCAAATGTACTGTACTGTCGGAAACTAAATAATATATATCTCAACATAAAAAATCTAGTGTGACAAGCACAGTACCAACTTTTTCTTGCCGAAGGGCAAGAGTGCTGTGCGACTATTCACACCAGATTTTTATCAAAGGCTTCATTTAAATCATCAAAAATTATTCTGTATTGATTTTACTTACGATAAATATTAATGTCATAATTAGACTTGGATATTTTTTCATTTTGGAAATCGAAATAATTTAATTTCGTTTTATATTTTGATGTCTGTGAAAGGGGGAGGGGAGGGTGAGGGTTGAGAGCCCCCCCCCCTCAATAACACCTCCCCGTGTTATTATACCCGCTCACTTCTTAAAATTAAAATTTTTTATTTCAAATTCATTTTTATAATTAAAAACTTCGATCCACACTCATATCTAATGAATGGATTAATTAATTATTGCCTAAAGTAATTTAAATTTTTTTTTTTTACGTTTAACATATTTTATAATATTTGAAATAATCAATAAAATTTGAGATCTTCATAGTTACCCAAAATTAAATTATCTAGTAACGCTCCACTTGTTAACAGCTTAAGGCGAATGTTGTACAGTATTTATATATTTTTAATAAATATTTATGACATTAAAAAAGTAGATACAATTTTTTTTATTTTAATCTCCAGGGTAGCCCAAGCAACCCCCACTCAGGGGCTCACTTCTAGTGAGTACGTGGATGGCGACCACGAGTTACCCGAGCTAAGGCTGACATTCCTCCCTTTTCTTTATGTCAGCCTTTTGTTCCCCTTTTCATATCGAGCGTCAGGCCGTGAGACGGGTCCGCTTGCTTTTCTATCGGTCTCATTTATTTATAAATTAATTTTGCCGACCCCACATAGGGATAAGGCCAAGATAGAAGATGAATCTACAGGGTAGTAGAAAAGTGTCTAAATCATTTTTTTGTATTTTCTGTTGAAAAATATCATTCTTCTTAGCCCTGAACTGGGTAAGAGGGTAATTGAAATTTTTCAGTTCGAAAAGTGTTTAACAGTGGCTCTAGCAATGACAATGAAATCTTTTTTGGCTCTCCTGAAAAATAAACAAAAATGGAGTTAGTCACTTTGCTAATTAGAGCTTCGATATAAAATTATATGGTTTTCGAATGGGGGGGGGGGGGGGGCGCTAAAAAGGTATTGTGCCCCGGTCGCGAGTTAAGCTCGCTACGCCACTGTTCCAATGTATGTAATTTAATAAATAAATGGAAAAAAATAGCGACGCCAAAAAAACTTTTAAATAAAAAATGTCATCAAATGCCTTTAGAAAGTAAAGTTATTCAACAGATAGGAATAAAAAAACTTATTATTTTTCTAGGGATTAAAAAAAAATTCATTATTTACTCCACACAAATAAAATGAACAAAAAAAAATCATTTTAACAAAGGTAGTTTTTTTTTTTTTTATATAGAGCTGAATTCTCTATTTGCCAGCCAAACTCAAATAGAAAACACTCTCGAAAGTGAATAATAGTTTTCTCTTTGTATTTCCCTGCGTCATTTTGGTTGGATTATAACTCAATAGAGAATTATTTCGATTGGAAGGTATTTAAATAAATAAACATCTATCTGTGGGCTTAAATAATTAATCTTACTTTATTTCTATTGATTATAAACTAACATTAATATAATTGAGTTTGAAGGAATTTAAGCACAGTGGGTCCAAAACCGGGAAACGTGGCCAAAAGTCCAAAATTAGATAGAATTTCTTGAGTTGAATGGCTGTAGATATTCAAATTGGATAAAAGAACGGGAGCCTTCTCGGGAAACAGCAGACAGGATAAAATTTTATATTTCTTTGCTGACGTTTCGGGTGCTAGTCGCACTCATCCTCAGGGCCTATGGTAACAATTTTTATTAGTAATTAATTATTTTATATACATAAATACAATAAATGATATTACATGAAATATTAAGATTTTACTCACAAGCAAAATTGCCAAAATTTAGTATTACTGGTTATGCGGTACTAAAAATTAATTTCATGCTTATACATGTATTTATTCGTTTCTAGCATTTATCCAGGGGCGTATATAGAAATTTTTTTCGGGAGGGGCCCGAACTCAAAAGTTTTTCTGCGGAAATTTTTTTTTTTAAGAAACTAAATTTTTTTTCACACGAAATTTTTTGCGGAACACTTTTTCCTTTGCGGAACCAAAGTTTTCCATCCTGCGGAAAAATTTGTTGCGCTGATGTCTGTATATTCCTATATATGTATATGTGTTTGGGAAATTTCGGGGGGGGGGGGGCGGGCCCCCTCGCCCCCCCCCCCCTTATATACGCCCCTGCATTTATGATATATATAATAAAAAAACGTTTTTACTGACACCACATGCAAATAGCAAATGATGAATTTTTTAATTATTTAACATTCAAATATAATTTATTTTTTATTTTTAATGTCGGTTTGGTTAATCTCTTTAATTCTCTTGATTTATATACTTATTTTTTATTTAACTAAGGATTTTATTTTTATAAATCATTTATAAGTAATTTGAAAAAATTCATCATTTGCTATTTGGATGTTGTGTCAGTAAAAACGTTTTGTGATAAGTTTTATTATTGTACATACCATAGATGCTAGAAACGAATAAATACATGTATAAGCATAAAATTAATTTTAAGTACCGCATAACCTGTAATACTAAATATTGACAACTTTGCTTGTGAGTAAAATCTTAATATTTCATGTAATATCATTTATTGTATTTATGTATATAAAATAATTAATTACTAATAAAAATTGTTACCATGGGCCCTGAGGATGAGTGCGACTAGCACCCGAAACGTCGGCAAAGAAATATAAAATTTTTTATTTATCCTGTCTGCTATTTCCCGGGAAGGCTCCCGTTCTTTTATCCAATCCTAAATTAGAGTTTCAATTTGGGGACTTTGAAGCCCCTAAATAGTTTTATTGGTGTTAGAAACGACCATTGTTGTAAATCATATGCATATATCTTCACAAATTAATTAAAAAATATTTGTCTCAAATAATTAAAAAGAAAAAACGTTTATTTTGTTTGCTGAAGTTACGGGTGATTTAAGAAAATTATTCAACAAATTCCATAAAAAGAATCCAATAGAACCTCTGAAAGGTTATTTGCAACAAATGAATCATGGCTGGAGATGGACGTTATTTTATGTGAAGAACCATCTACAAGTACAAGTAAAAAATCACATCCATCTTCTAGTTTGAAGATTCTAGCGATCTGACTAAACGGAGACGGACGCAGAACATTCGAGAGCAACACAGCGTTGAAGAACCCGCCTACGCTACCCAAATTCTGGTAAATTAGATGCATCAAAGCTGGTTCAGGACATTACTGAAGGTAACTCAACCAAAGCTACGAGGTACAGAGTCTCATTAAACGAGAATTACGAGAAACAAATGACCAAAGATGAGGCTTTGTCGATCATTATTGAAAATAAATTGTCCAGAAATATGTATTAATATATTAACATCAGAGCCGCTAGCATTCAACACAACTGGAAATTGTACATGTTTTGCAACCTAATATCCCAGCGCTACAGATATAACAATTACGGAATGCAGCGCTGAAGTAAAACTGCAAGCATTGTTAGATCACACTTTCCAAATAATATTGTTGTTACAGAAAGATGTGATAAAGAGCCAGCCTCTCATCAGATAATGTTCGTTATATTAATTTAATTTGTAAATGGGGATGCGACGGTATATCTGGTCAAAGCAATTTTAAACAAAAAATCGATTATGATACTGATGGCAATAAAACAGACGCGAATATCCAGAGTAAAAATGATTAAAAATGATCGAGGGATCCACAAGCCCGCAGCAAGTCTGCATACACAGTAAAAAAAATTTCTTTAATATTAATATATTGAAAGAGTTGGGCATTTTTAGTAAAATATATTTGTATTAAAGATATTTTATTTATAATAAATATACGTCGACATATTATTAATAGTGACAAAATTTTAAAGTATTTAATATAAGCAAAAAATTTATTTGAGTAATTTATTCTATTTAATTAAATGTCACTTAAAATAAAACATACATTTTGTTTGCTTTAAATAAAAGCTGCGGTTTAATCCAAAACAATATTTTTTGATAGTAAATTTACTAAAATTTCTCGCAAGTATCAATATATTAATAGTTAAGATATCAAATTTATTTAAAAGTGACAAGTGCGCCCCTAACAGAGAAAAGTGAAATTAAAACAAAAAACCTCCCCTTCCAGCTCCCTTCCTCTAGAGGTAAAGGTGGTAATATGAGCCCTGTAGGTATTATGAGCCCCCAATGTATCTCGTCATAGGGTTCACACAATCTAATGGGGATTGATGGAAACACTGTGTTCCGTTCTTTTTTAGGCCTCTAGAGAGCTTTGGTTCAGTTGTTGATGATAGATGGTGGATAAATCAGGTGTTTGTGTTTTCTTCTACTAAAAAACTTTGAAAGGTACCTATTTAGCCCTTAATTATGATTATTATTCGATTGCATTTACTCTAATAGGCTACGCAATCTAATAGAGTAGGTTTTAAGCTTTGATTTAATGTAGGTGATAATTAATTTAGACAGTTACAAAGATAGAATATGCTTTGAGGAAATTCAATATGGCTATGTCGGTAATGTGAGCCCCCCTTCTGTGCCTGGTATATGAGCCCCAATTTTTGATGGTCCGTCAATACCGAAAGGTCCGTTTTGGAAATGCCAGTGGGAGTTGATAATCCCGGAAATGAGCATACGCCCTTGTAAGTTTTGTGAAGGACTTTACTCTGCCAATCATCAAGGAGAACTGTGGATATGTGCCTGATGTGTGAAATGTGGGCGCACAATGACTGTGCTGGGACTGAAAAAGATGTTTATATTTGTGACTTTTGCAGATCATAAAATATTTTCTGTTTTCCAACTTATTTACACTAATATAGTTTTGTAATTAACAAAATACAATTTTCATAAAGGATATTTGTATTACTAACCTCTTTTTAACACTCTTTTCATGTATTTACTCTAGGGGCTCATAATACCAGCACAGAAAATTTTTTCAACAAAACGAACTTTTTTGATTTTTTGTTATTATTTCACTTTCTGTGTATTTAATCGACTGCATACTTTTTAAATATATTCATCAATTGTTATAGTTGAAGTTCAACACAAATAATTTAGCAAAAATTATTTAAAAAAATTTATTATAACAAAAAAAGAAACTAGGGGCTCATAATACCACCTTTACCTCTACTAGTTTGAAGCAAGGTACTTCGAATAGACAAGGTAGTTCCATTCTGTTCGTGAGAATTCGTTTGTTTTCGGCTCTGAGCCCCTGGCGGCTCCTTGCTATTGCGGCCCAATGGAACTATATACAATTCTTCATATTAAATCAAATATTTTTCAATTTACATTTAAATATCACTTATTTGATGTTAATTAAAGATAAATTAGATAAAATGAATGCATAAAATATATAAATATGCAGGGGTTTATGTAAAAAAAATCGTTTAAACACAAAATAGCGCTCGATCAGAATTATTTTAATTTTAACTTTTAATCTATATAAGGCTATTAAAAAAAAAATAGTAATAGGAAGAATAATATAAGATAATTAATTTTCGATTCTTAATTAAATAATCAAAGGATTATATTTTTTTTCTATTTAGTTTCTTCTAAAAACGTAAAAAAAATATATATATATATATATCGAACACCTTTACACTTTTATTCAGGCAGACGTTTCGGTAACCATAACGGTTGCCATCTTCAGTGCCAATGAAAGTTTTTCAAGGTGTCCCTGTCATACATGATAATCTTATATAGTATAGGAAGCATCAGCCTGGAGCACTCGGCATTACTTGCCGATTACTGTTCCGGAAAACCCCCTTTTCGGTCTCTTTGTTTAAATGAATAAAATATTCCGCATGTGGTTTCTCAATGTTTTAAAAGGCAGAACATAAGTTTCTGGGTTTAACCCTTGATTAAATAAACAATAGTTTACAAATTAACTAGACCTAAAGTAATATTATATTGATTATAATATAATTCACAAAACAAAATTACATTGTAATACATTTCTACTTTTAGTTCAGAGATCTTTTAAAACATTACCTTTATATAAAATATTTAAAAAAACACATAATTCTTAAGTTTATTCATATAAATTTGTTATTTAATTATCATTTTTGGCTTAATTTTAAATTTTCATTCTTCATTTATGGCACTGACAAAAAGGTTTCAATTTATATATTTTCCCTCATACAGCACCTGTAATGTGAATAAAAATTAAATCAAATATTCTAGTTTGTTATTTTAATCAGATTTTTATTTTGTACATACCTGGATAAAATTTCATTAGATATCTTGTGCATTGTATTAGTAGAGAATTGGGATTTGTCAGATTCCACTTTTCGGACATTTTACAACTTAAAATTAATTTTCTTATGTTTGTTTCCTTTTAAGAGACCTAATTTAATAAATGTTTAATTTAATAAATGCCTATTAACTCCAATTAAATAAAAAAAGTCAAAGTCAAAATACTTACGAATGAAATGACAGTTCGAGGTTATGCCACATCTTACTTATTTCCTTTTTTTACTTCTTATTACATAGTAATTGCGCTAAAATCTCATCGTTATATTGTTCAAATAATTAGTCGATAACACAAATAAGGGTGCAAAACTCTATATATGCAAAGTAAATTAAATAAATGCCAAGAAATGAATCGCACACAAATAAACGCATTGCTTTTCTATGGGCGAGTGGTGGGAGGGAGCCGCCATCCAATCAGAATCGGGTACACCAAAAACTTCGGAAATGGGACTATGGAACTACCTTGTCTATTCGAAGTACCTTGGTTTGAAGCAGTCGGTAACATGGTCGGAAAGCAGTTATTTCCAGAGCAGCCATTTTTACATGATATAAACGCTTTCATCAATATATTATTATTTTATATCTCAACTGTGCATTTCGCTTATTTTTAATAGGCACAATCTCATCAAACAATAGGATGGAATTAGATGATCTTCTAGAAGATTGGGGACTATCAAATATTAGCGAAAACAGTGA
>JAKCPI010016649.1:0-26690 GCA_023213315.1 Euborellia annulipes | reverse complement strand
AAGTTAAATTATTTCGAGAATCTTAGAAACACTTTAAAATTTAATTACAGACCTAGAAGATGTATTAACCATTTCCCGTATTTACTTCACATACATATTTTATTAAAAAAAGAAAAATTAAGGAGATTTTTCTCAAATAAGCTTTCCAAAAGATGGTATGATAACGAAAAAAACTCATCTCTTCTAATCTACTAAATCAATCTTGGAAAAAAAAAAAAATATTTTTAAATTTCAAGTATGCATGCGAGGCTTGAAATAAATTGCATATTTATTCGCGAGAGAGAGAGAGGAATTCATCTTGTATGAGAAGGAGGAGGAGGAGGAGGAGTTAGAGGTGGCAGCAAGGAAGATGGCTGCCGCTACAATGGAGTCCCCAGCAGCTGCACCACCCTCACGGCAGCGATGTCTAATTGGCCCCCTCCAAGGCGCCTGCCTGCCTTTGGCGATCATCTCCGCCTTGGGTGGCGCAATCACAATCAATAACCAACTGTGAGTGAGCCTCTATCTATCTATCTATGCGCGCCTCTCTCTCAATCGGCAATACGATACATTACGCGGTTAGAAAATAGGGGGGGGCGAAATATCAATCAATCAGAATAATGCCGGGTTGCAAGAAAACAGTTCTGTAAATATTTAAAAGTCTGTTAGTAAACATCGCTTTGGGCTTTAAAATTATAGGCTGTTGCTAAAGCAACTTTAAAGGAGCCGTTAACTATTCCCTACTGTTAAGATATATAGATAGATGCAAAACGATTTGGCCACCGAAAATGACAGCTTTCTATGTAGTTGGCCAAAGTTGACCGCAAGGGCGCATTGTCAAATTGTATCATTTATAATAGTACCAAAATTATAAAATAAATAAAAATAGTAATTATATTTGTATTCTTTAAATTTTAATTGTTAATATTAGGTTACAAAACAAAAAATATTTAAATATCGTAAAATAAAAATAATATATACGTTGGTTGCTCTGGTTAAATTATAAAGAAACTGGGAATATACTATAACCTCACTTTTTCTCTTCGTCAGATGGATATCTATAATAATTAATAATATCGCTTAATACGTTTCAGAAACTAAAGAAAACTCAATTAAATTAATGCATTTATATCTTACCTCTCTCGCGTGATAAAGTCACTAAATTATTGTTTATTTCAATGAAACAAATCAGGTTAGTGGATTCTTTATAGTTTTAAGGTCCAAATTTCAACCTTTAGTTTAAATACAGCTTTTACGAACCAATCACCATTAAATACGTTCTTGCAACCCGGCAGAAATCAACATTTTTTAGATGCGTTTTAAAAACGTAAAATTTTTTCGTGAAAATTGTTTGAAGTACACTTTACTTTCAAATTAATTTTCCGGCTCTTCTTTCAATAGAGTCAATGTTAAATCCCCATTTGGGGATTTGTATGTTAATTTCGATTCAAAAGGGGGTCCCCTTTGGAACTTTTTACGCATTTAAAAAAAAATTTTTCCAATTCTTATGAAATTTTGCATTTAATTAGGATTCTCTATTGTGTATAAAAATGTCCAAATATGAGATTAAAATTTTGAAAAATAACCATAGTTTATTTCAAGCAGTCAACATTTAAAATGCAAGTTTGAAACTAAGGTGCTATGGGAAACTAAATATATCTCGACACAAAAAATCTGGTGTGACCAGCACGGTGCACAACCGAAGGGTAAGAGAAAGTTGTGTGCTGTGCGATCACACACACCAGATTTTTGCTGTTTGTCACCTCCTTTTTCAAAATTATTTTTTTTTAATCATCTCATATTATTAGCATACAAGAAGGAAATTACTTTTTTGACAAGCTTATATAAAACTTTTTTTTTTTTTTTTATTAATAAAAATTGAAATAAATTTTCGTTATTATATATTTTTTTTTTTTTTTGTAATTTATTCATTCCCTCGTATCATCTTCTCTCTCATCTAAATTAATAACCTGAGATGTCGTTAAATAAAAAAATCATGAGAGAGTAGCTATTTATAGATCCCCCCCCCCTCCTCCTTATTAATGACTAATGTAAACATCGCATTTTAATATCTCTCAAATGGCCATCCTTTTGATTTATAAATCGCACTCTATAGTTCATTAAACTCATATAATTTGAATGAAACTTTTTTTTTTTTTTTTTCGTTTCGAGTTATAAAACAGCTAATAAAGTTATCGCGTTAAAAAAAAAAAAAAAATATCGTGGGCTCTTTTTTTTTATGACTTTAGGAAGGTGTCGTTGACGTTTTTTTTTTGTTTTCGTTTCGGGTGGGGCATTGAGATGTCTCCTGATAAAGTCAAGAGCCCCCCCCCCCCACCCAAAAAAAGGATTCTCAAATTTCACGCCCAATTCATCAATGACACCTGAACATGAAATGCGCGCCCTCACAATCGAAAGTTAATTTTTTATTTTATTAACACTTGTGCCATCTAAAAAGAGATCATATTTCTAAGATTTAGATATGGGACGCTAATTTTTGAAAATTGTAATTTTTTTTTATATCTAAAAATGTAAAAATGATTAATATCCTACCTATAATAATTAAATAAAGTGGGGACGAAGTGAAAAATAAATTTATTTATTTAAAAACCGCCTTCGGCGTCTAGCCAGGGTGACTGCGCCCCCTGGACCTCCACCAGCTGGCTCCGGGCCCGCCTCCGGCGGACCCTCGCCTTTCTTAATTATGGGAAACTGGCTGGCGTCTAGCCAGGGTGGCTACGCCCCCCTGGGCCACTCACCAGCTGGCTCGGACCCGCGTGCGGTGGACCCTCGCCTTTTCTAAATTATGAAAAGAAAATTATTTTTTTTTTTTTTTTTTTTTAAAAACATTCACACTTTTTTCTCATTCACACTCACACTCACACACACATTCACACTGTCTTTTCGGCAACTCAGGCCATATAAGACATTTACGATAACCGTTATTGAATAAATATACACATATAGGGGTCCAGGCATTCTTATTTAAGCCATCTGGTATCCAATTGGCTTAAATAAAATCATCGGACTGCCTGGGGTCCGAACCCACGACGTTTGGATACGAGTTGCACAACCCCTACACCACGCCCCGAGGGCAGAAAATTATTATTAACTACGTATTCCAATCCAATGCCTACTTGAGGATTTGTTTACATTCAAAGAATACACAACTGCAAAGAATACTTAAATATTTCTCTATACATTTCCTATGGGAGAAATCGTAACTTTAGGAATTAATAACTCGAAAAGTTATAGGAATTTCGGGACCCGAGTATTTTTCCTGGACTTTCCATAACGTCCTCTATAAGACTGGAAAATAACGTTTCAACATTCTAACTGGAAGTTGGTCAAATAGAGCGTGACATACGGACAGACGGACAGACAGACACTCCGCAATTATTATATAAGAAGAAAAAGAAGAAGAAGATTTACAGCCAAAAAGTTGAGCACTCCTGCAAAAGATGGTAGGCTAGTCTAACAGCCGGCATTATTAGATCACCTATAAGTCTATATTTATATATTTTTATGCTGTTATAATAATATTTATAAACTATTCATTAAAAGATCAACGAAAATCAAACAAATACATGAGATTAATAAAACCTTTCTAAAAATGGTGGTCGTTACCGTTAAATCTTAACTTCATTGATCTTCGACATCTTGTAGTATGGTGGATCCGGGATTTATCAATGGGCGGGAGTCGAAGTTTGTCGAATCCGCCCCGTGTGAAATCAGCCCAATATTCACATTCATCTTTCTAATCAATTTAAGTACGTGTCTTTATTCCATCCGGCCTATAAATTTTGAAATTTCTCACTTCAATATTGTTGTTTGTAGTCTCTTGCTCCAATTCATTTAATCTCTGCTCCATTTGAGACATCCTTACACTATTTTCTTCATTCACCTTTTTTTTTAACTTCACCACTTCCGTTATATTCTCAGAATTCTTCTTCAACGTTTCGATCACTTCATCATAACGATTCGAAAGGAATTCAACTTCTCAATTCTTTCAACTGTGTCACAATGTCTATACTATGGGTGTTAAAAAGTTAGTTAGCAAATTTTGGGAAAAAAAAAAAAAAAAAAAGAAAAAAAAGAAAAAGTGCTTCAGTAAAAAGTACTAGTACTCTTTGGCCGAGTTTGTTCAAAAGCTTCGTGTCGGGTCCCAAGGGGGTACTTAAATATAAAATTTCAACCTCCTAGCTCTTTTCGTTCTTGAGATGGCTAGATGAGCTTATTTTCTAGCAACCGGGGGCATTTTTCCTGATATTACATAAATAAGAAATTATATATAACGTAATATTTAAGATATTATATACATCGCGTAGGTAAGCCGCGAAACGGAGATTTATATAATTAGATATTACTTCATGTACCCAAAAAAGATATAAGGGTGTGCCGCCGGGAGTCGAACCACGGATCCACCGATTTGCGCTCAGTGTGCCCTTACTGAGGAGGAGTTTGTGGCGCCAAATCCGGGTCCAATCCTCCCGATGGCTAAATTTGTTTTCCAACTGAGTTCATATACCCGAATGCCGTGCTGTGGTCTAGTGGTAAGGGCACACTGAGCGCAAATCGGTGGATCCGTGGTTCGACTCCCGGCGGCACACCCTTATATCTTTTTTCGGGTACATGAAGTAATATCTAATTATATGATATTACATAAGTTAAGTCAAGATGAGTACAGAACATATAAAATTTAAGACGATCTAATGAACATTTTGACAATAATGGCTCGAATATTTTTGGATAAAGCGCTTCTTCCCATTCTTTTATTTTCACTTTATCAATAAATGTAAAGATGAAAATATTTTTAACCAATCCTTGCTTGACGAAAAAAATAAATTATTCATTAAATCCATGATTTGTGTTTATTCAAATCTCAAGATTGCTTATTCTCCTCTCGTGTTAAAATAAGCAATTGTATAATAGCTATCTATGAATGCTTTTCTTTTTATCTTTAATGAATTCCAATTTTATTTCTAGGCCTGTCCCGATTATGCAGAAATTTAACGGTGCAATCATTAGACAATTAATTGAGTCCTCGGCTCTCATTGATTGTCACCTGTTGATAAACTGGCATTTCTTGAGATAATGTCCTCCGCTTATAATTAACGAGAGTAGAGAGAGAGCTAACAAGCTGCTTGAGAGGTCACGTATCAGGTGTAGATTAAATTGCAATCCTAGGGGAGGGCAGACGACGAGATTGATCCTCTCTCTCTCTCATTCGTGGAAGTTAATTCTCTTTTTCTGTAGAAAGAGGTGATGATTAAAAGAAAAATTACAATATTCAGAAGAATACCAGATATTAATAATGAAATGACGTAAAATGCACGTGTCACATGTTTCGACATTTAAATAAATTTCCCACCTTTGGCGAGGGGCGTCAAAAGACGCTCTCTCCTCCTTGGAAGCCATGCAGAGGCATGCAATTAGACTGATAGGTGATTCTACCCTTACTGTATCCCTACAGTCACTAGATCATAGAAGAAGAGTATCTTCACTATCTCTCTCTACAGGTATTACCATGGTCAATGCTCTGCCGAATTAAAATCAATTATCCCACCCAATGCAACATATTCACGGAACACAAGAGAGGCATCTTCTCAGCATCCCTATGCTGTTCAGATCACGACTAACAGAACAAAACAATTTCATTCTTCCTTTGTCCCCATGACCTCCCGTGATTGGAACAAGCTCCCTGCGTCTATCTTCCCCAAAACCTACAATCTTCAGACTTTCAAGTCTAACCTCAACAGGCATCTTCTCAGTTCCCGCAGTTGAGTTTCCCCTTTATGCTTCTCCTTTGTTTTTATTTTCTTCCTGGCTGCATGTGACTATTGGTCATTATAGGTCTTCGGACCTTATGCACCCATTCCAAAAAAAATAAAATAAAATAAAATAAAATAAAATAAAACAACCGGATAAATAATGTCGACATTTTTATTATTAACCCCAAATTTTAAAATAATCTTTCCATTTCAGTTTTTCTCTGTCTATTTTATTGGAAATTCTTATAAAAACAAAATTTTGAATTAAATTCCAACAAAACATACGAGATTATGTTGATTTGTCCCCTCAAATTGAAAATCGATATTTTTGTCTTTATTTTATTTAAATTGTATTAAATTGATTAAAATGATATGGATTTGTGTTAAATTTACTTAGAAATGTATAAGATATTTCATATTAAATGCACTGTAAAAAATTTTAATTTTAGTATATTAAATAGTATACTAAATTTACAAATGTTCCTTGTAAATGAGAATTAACATTCATTTGTATTCTAAATATACAAATTTATGGATTCAAAAAATTTTTACATTTTAAAATTACACTTCTCTTCGAAAATTAGAGTAAATATTGTAATTTTACAACACAGTTTCTAATTTTACAATACAACGGCATTGCAATTTTCCTGTCGCCTCGGCCAATATAGCCGACTTTTTCAATCAACTGTATTTTAGCTTTCTTAATAAAGACATTTTTGACACTATAAGGATTTATTTAAGTTATAATAATACCAAAAATAATAATAATATTAAGATAACTTGTATTATATATATATTAAAAATCTGGTGACTATACACACAACTTTCTCTTACCTTCGTAATCGAAAGTTGTGTACTGTGCTTCACACCAGATTTTTTGTGTCGAGATATATTTAGTTCCCGACATACGAAACATATGAATTCAGATGTAAAATTTATAAGTATGGGAAAATATTTATATTTTGTTACCATCAACCATTTCTCCTATCTTCCCTATGAAATACAAGAGTAAAGTGGTCTTCAGAAGATTTCAATCGCAAAATGAGAATATACATTTTAAAGAGCATCTAAAAAATAATTGATTTTTGAATTTAAAAAAAATCGTTGGAGCAAATTTTGAGAAAATCGAAAAAAACTGAAAAGTACATCAGTAAAGTACTAGTACTCTTTGCCGATTTTGATTAAAGCTTATTTTTCCGGTCCCGGGGGTGTTTAACTTAAATATAAAATTTCAACCTCATAGCTCAATTCCTTCATCTTAAAATTAAACACACACCCCACCCACCCACACACCCACCCACACACCCACCCACCCACAGACAGACCATGTCCAAACCACTTTTTGATTCAGGGGACCTCAAAACAAGATCCATCAAAATCTCACATCAATTTTTACATAATCCAATACTTTCTATATATATATTACATATATACATAAAAGTAAAAATTGCAGGAAATATATGTAAAGCCACGTTAAATAAATTTCAAATTTTTTAAAATATCCAATTAAGAAATATTTTTTACTTAAAATATGTAAAAAATATTTGTGAATATAACTTGAATTAGTTTTATTAAGTTTATTTAGAAATAAATTGCTGGGAAAGAATAAAGTATCATTCAAATGGAAAATAATGTTTACAACGACGACAAACATATATATCAACAGAAATGGAAGATTATTACACCCCACTCAAGCTCCAGTGAGCGATCCCCCCAACCCAGCCCTTGCCAGAACCCCCGCCAGCCAGGCACTCGTGGAATCGTACCCCAAAGGTCAATCACCTATGACAAAGTGCTCCACTATTTTTGCAATTCAGTGTATTATATAAATTATAAGATCCACTGTTCAATGATATCCATTACAAAAGAATCCCTAAAATACGCCAAATATTACCATCTATCGTTAAATCAAAGACCAGGTGAGCTTAAGATATAAGCAAGCCTCAGAGCAATCAAACAAATCTAAATTTTGTTAATTAACAACAGAGAGAGAGAGAGTATCGTTTAATTGATAAGAAATATAAATTTAATAAACTGCCTTTCATTTAATTATTATTTTAAATGGCTAGCTAGCTAGCTAGTAGACTATTATTTATTAATTTTAATATTAGATGATTAATGTTAAAAAATGATATAACCTTGCAGATAATAGCAGTTCATTATTTATAAATGAACACGAATAAATGGATAATCAAAAGGATGTAATGTGTTTAATCAACAACAACAACAACAACAAAATGTCTCTTTTTATCAAGCAGATAAATTATTTTTCCAATTATTTAATCAAATTTTTGCCATCCCGGGGAATTGAACTCAGAATGGATACAAAATTGCTCCCTTGTGGCCCCCACACGTTTCGAAACACCTCTGTGGCGGAGAGGTTAGAAATAGTGACAAATGTTGTGTTCTGTCCTTGTCACACCAGATTTTTAAAATTTATAGACATGGGAAAATATTTATATTTTGTTGCCATGGCAACCATTTCTTCTATCTTCCCTATGAAATACAAGAGTAAAGTGGTCTTCAGAAGATTTCAACGGCAAAATGAGAATATAAATTTTAAAGAGAATCTAAAAAATAATTGATTTTTGAATTTTAAACAAAATCGTTTGAGCGAATTTTGAGAAAATCAAAAAAAAAAAACTGAAAAAGTACATCAGTAAAGTACTAGTACTCTTTGGCCGATTTTGTTCAAAAGCTTCGTGTCACGTCCCATGGGGGTGTCTAACTTAACTATAAAATTTCAATCTCTTAGCTCTTTTCGTTCTTGAGATATTTTGTTCACAGACAGACCAAGACGCGAAAACCACTTTTTTGGATTCAGGGGACCTCAAAACATGAAGATCCATCAAAATCTCGACATCGAATTTTTGACATGAATCCAATACTTTCTCTCTCTATATATATAAAGGTAAGAGAAAGTAAAAACTCGCATAATTGAGGGCTGAATGTTTTTTATATCTAAAGAGGGCTAAAGGCATCGAAGGCCATTTAGACCCCGTACCTATTTATTTAAATTGATTTGTTGCAAATTTAATTTAAAATTTTGTCGCCTGCGACGGGATGCGAACCCACGACCTTTGGTACAAAAAGCCACCGCGCTAACCCCTTCACCAAGGCCCGAGGGCAACTGCAAACTTGACAATCATGCATGTGCAATCTTTTTGTATAAGCAAACTAGACCGACTGTAGGAGAATTTTGCGCAAGCATTTTGTGCAAGCCGCTTGAGGTTCGATTGAATTTTAATCATGCACAAGCATATTTGCGCAAGCAAAACTCTCCGCCATTTTATAGACGTCTTGACAATTGATATTTATTTAATATATATTAATAGATTTAAAATTTCATTTAAATATTAATATTTATTGTATCTCTGTTTAAAAGAAGTGAGCATTTCTTGCTATCTTCGAATAAATAACCGAGTTTGACATTTTTAGGTTAATTTTTGGCATAAGCTGTTGCTTGCATGCTTGTGCCGAAGGGAATTTGTGCAAGGAGATTGCACATGCATGCTTGTCAGGTTTGCAGTTAGGTGTGTAGCCGCCGTCTTTGTTTAATACAACCAGCTCCATCTTTAGGAATTTTTTGAAACCACTGACTTGTATTAATTGATCTATTAAATACTGATTGAAGTATTAACAACGAATTATGCTATTTAATTAAAATGTCCCAACTTTTATGGAATTATACCGGTATATTTAATTTTTTTTTTTTTTTTTTTACCTAAAAAAGATAATTTCAAGTTTATCCTTGAATTCTTCATCCCCACCTCGACTTCTCTCCTCTCTAAATGAAAAAACATAAATAATAGTTGGGTAATAAAGATGTTTATAATATTTAAATTATTCATAATAATTTTAATATAGATATGTAAATATTAATTACGTATTTAATAATAAATTGTCAGAGAAATCAAAACTTAAAGAAAAAAATTCCAAAATATTATTTGTAATTGTTGTTGTTGTTGTTGTTTGAATGGACGATCTACTATTTTAAAATTCAAATTAATTTCATTTCCCTGATAGAGATCTTGTGGACAAATTATTATTTGTATATTATTTAAATATGTTAATTTGATTTTATGAGTGAGGGTGAGGGGGAGGGGGAAATGAAATTTGGCTGTGAGACAACTGATAACAAATCAAGATAACATAAATAGATAAGATAAAATATGAATTACTGTCGTTCTGAGTGTTTAATAATCGTGTTTTTTGAACACCTTTGAGATAGAGAGTTCGGTCGTCACGCCGGAATTAAAGAAAGAAAAAGAAAAGAGAGGGACATGCCATTAAATCTTTTTAGTGTTAATATTTCGGTAGCACAGGGGTGGCCAATCTTTTTAAAAGAAAGTGCGCGATGAATAGTGGTGTGGCGAGGACAACGCAGTGGTGCACCTATTTCTAAAAAAAAAGTCCTTATAATAAAGGAAAAATTAAATATCTTTGAGAAGTCTTTTAGATTAATACGGGGTTTGGATTTGATTGATGTTAAAGTTCTCGCAATTTTTTCAAAATCTAATTCCATTTTACTGGTCAAATATTAAGTTTAGACAAAAATTTTTTTAATTGAAATAATGCAACGTAAAAAAATCTAGTTAATTTAAAGGGTCTGG
Organism: Euborellia annulipes; assembly: GCA_023213315.1. NCBI lineage: Eukaryota > Metazoa > Arthropoda > Insecta > Dermaptera > Anisolabididae > Euborellia > Euborellia annulipes. Next base: position 16,327 of record JAKCPI010016649.1, on the reverse strand, counting down.
TGTGACTGTCACACAGCAAAAAACTTTCTCTTATGTTGAAAGAGGTAAAAAAACAAGCCAATGTAATTTCTTTATTAATATTCAGCCCAGCTCTGATGATGGTCCAAACGTAGGATCGAAACGTTAGCCATGGACTGAATATTAATAAAGAAATTACATTGGCTGCATTTTCTTCTTGTTTTTTTTTTTTTTTTTACCTCTTTCAACATCTACTCTACAGCCATACATCCCCCTGTTACAACTTTCTCTTACCTTCGGTAATCGAAAGTTGTGTTCTGTGCTTGTCACACCAGATTTTTCGTGTCGACATATATTTAGTTTCCGCCGATATAATGGAATTCAAGATGTAAAATTTATAAGTATGGGAAAATGGCAACCATTTCTCTAATCTTTCCTAAGAAGTACAAGAGTAAAGTGTGCTTCAAACAATTTCAATGACAAAATGAGAATATACATTTTAAAGAGCATCTAAAAAATAATTGATTTTTTGAATTTTAATCACAATCGTTGGAGCGAATTTTGAGAAAATCGAAAAAAAAACTGAAAAAGTGCATCAGTAAAGTACTAGTACTCTTTGGCCGATTTTGATTAAAAGCTTATTTTCACATCCTAGGGGGGGGGGTGTACAAATTAAATATAAAATTTCAATCTCCTAGCTCAATTCCTTTATGATTAAAATTGAACACAGACAGGCACACAGACAGACAGGGTAATTACCACCCTGAGATTTGAAAAAAATACTTTTTTCGAAAAAAAAATGTATTTTTAATGTAAAATTTTAAAATTTAATACTTAAAAATTTGATTTGTATTTATATTCTGGCAAACAAGTACAGAATGCGCCTTTAATTACCGAAATTAAGAAAAAATAGTGTGCTGTGCGACCAGTCACTCCAGATTACCCCCCCCCCCCCGAGAAACACCTCTGGATCCGCTACTGGACACAGGGGACCCAAATACGTGTATATCTATCAAAATCTCGACATCGAATTTTCGACATGATTCCAATACTTTCTCTCTATATATATTAACATATATAGAGAAAGTAAAAAAGCAAATAGAAGTATGGTGGCTGTGAATAAAGTTGATTGGAGAAAGGGCAGGTTCAGCCAAATAAAAAGCCTTTATATGCTTCTCGACTCCGGAGACGTTTCGAGACAAATTTAATATCTCATCATCAGTCCGACTAAAAATGTACATACAAGAGTAATTAATTTTCGATATCTACATAGAGAGTTATAAAAAGACAATGTGGCGAAATGAAATGAAATGAAAAAATGAAATGAAAAATAACTTCTTAAAAATGAACTAATTTTTACCAACAATGCGCAGTGAGTTGTGAGCCAGAGCCTTTTGTTCAAAAAATCAAAAAATTAATTACCGAAATGTCAAAACTTTAAACATTTTATAATTTATTTGTAATAAGAAAATTATATCTAATTCTATTTTGTTTTAAAACGCCTTGACCTAGGGATTAACCTTTCGGTGGTCCCGAAATAAAATTTTATTTGAAGAAGAATTATATATAAATGAAAGACATTTCTGGTTTGAGTATATTGAGAAATTTTTATGTCATGTGCACTTCGAGACGTTTTCATTATAATATATTCATATGTACATGTACTGTATAATTAATGACCACCTTTATGCAACATTTCGATGTAAAATTTTTTCGCCACATTGTGTCTTTTTATAACTTCTATTAGATATCGAAAATTAATTACTCTTATGTACATTTTTAGTCGGATTGATGATGAGATATTAAATTTGTCTCGAAACGTCTCCGGAGTCGAGAAGCATATAAAGGCTTTTTATTTGGCTGAACCTGCCATTTCTCCAATCATCGAAAGTAAAAAGGTACAGTATATCCTAGAACACCAAGATAGTGACTAATATTGAATATAAGAAGAAGAATTTATAATTTTCTTTCTAGGTGAATAAAATTTCATTTTTTGTACCTCTAATTTACTCATTCCTCTTATAAATAATCCGCAGGCATTAATAAAGGCAGACATAAACATTGGAGAGGATATTTATCAAAAAGAGAGAAAGAGAATTTTTGGCTGGTCACCAAAGATTGACCAACACACCCACGACCATAAACAAAGCAAAGGAAAATGATACCGAGCGCTAGGAATTAAGTAACCTGAGATAATAAATAAGGGCTAAATGAAGACAACTCCATTAGACAATGTTGTTGTTGTTGTTGTTGTCTCTCTCTTGCGATGTGAAAGCTAATAATAAATATCTATATTCGCAATCGTTACTTTGTTATTGAGAAATTATTATAATTTTTTTATTTTTATTTTTGTTTGGTTATGGTGCACTCGTAAATTAAATTTACCAATTTTTTTTTTTTTTTTTATCGAACATTTATTAGAATAAATTTATGTTAAGTAATAATTGATTTTTGTAGTTTCAATCGAGTTTCTCCTTTGACCCTAAAAAGAGCTTTTGGATTGGTTCGAAAACTGTCCCAAATTGTGTCCCAAAAGACATAGTAATATAGTCAAAGATTGTTAGAAACTTTTGTTTGACTATGGACAAAATTTTGTATTCAAGACTATGACGTACTTAAAAAAAAACTAGACTATTATAAGGAATTTTTCAATGCGTTTTTTTTTTTAAATGAATTAAATTCATAAGAGATTATTTGGGACATCGAGCTATAATTTTTTTAATGACTTATTAAAAAATTATCGTAATCAATTTTTTTTGTTATCAAGCAAATACAAAAAAACAATCTGTCCCAATAATCTTTAATTTTTGTTTAAATTTAAAAATGAATTTATCGTTATTATTAATCACATATTAATTAAGAATTTTAATGCTTAGATGACTTATTTAAAAACCAACTGTCAAATTAGTTCAGCATTCTTGCAATAGATGGCAGGCTAGTCTAACAGCCGATATAGTATTAGCCTATATCTGACCTATATTTTATTTATGCTTTTATAAAAGATACATAATATATAATAACATTTATAAAGTATTTATTGTTAAAAGATCAATGAAATTCAACCAAATGCATTAAATATTATTAGCTACCATTCTGACATCTCTTGGCAAATTTTTGAATTACTTGACTTTTGGGGCACACTTTTTATGACACACTACGCCATCTTATCGGGAAAAACATGCGTAACCACTTCGCTCCTTCCCCACTTTAAAAAAATAAATAAATAAGTAAATCTTTAAATTCAATATCGTGGAATTTTTATTAAATAGAAATAAATTTCCTTTTTTTTTTTATATATTGCAATATAAAAATTGATTTGAAATAAAAAAAAGAAATATGAAATGTTTTTTTCGCGTGCGCATTTTGAGTTTGAAGAGAAATTAATGGACTGTGGAGGGGCTCTCTCTCCTCTCTCTCTCCTCTCGTTGAGAAGCACCGATGGAATTTTAAATAGGCGGATCGGATCAAGTGATTTCGTTTCTTTCTTTTTTTTTTTTTTTTATTTTTCCTTTTTTCTAATTTCCTATCAAAAAACGAAGGCGTTAAATGATTTGCATTTTACACAAAAATAGGACGTGTAATGAATGGATGGGAGGCAAATCAGGTGGCACACCAAAGTGGGAGCCTACGAGACATTAAATTTAATCAACAACTACAAACTAGCCGCTCGGGGCTAGCCAGGGGGCTTCGCCTTTTCTTAAATTTTCAAAATTGTATGTAAACCTATATATTCCCGAGTGAAAACATAAATTTCTATTTAAACCTCAAAATCTTCAGTGAGGTTTTCGAGGGTCAGTTTAATTTTTTGGAGATTGGATTCAACATAGAAAGTGATCCCAGTTTGAACCTCAAAATCCTAATTACGGACGGTTTTACAGCTTTGAGGTTTTAATCAGAACTGCAGAATCTACAATTGGCTCTCAAAAACTTCAATTCATATAGAAATTATTCTATACTTTCCAATACCTGAGAGTTTTGAGGTTATAGTTAGGATTTCAAATCAATCGGTAATCTTATCTTATCTTATACTATTAAACGAGCAATGTACGTTTGATTGTTTGTTTGTTTGTTTATATATATGCACGTGGGCGTACCCAGGATCAATTCTAGGGGGGGGGGGGCATGGTCAGATCATGGTCGTCCAGGGGGGGCAGATCATGGTCGTCCAGATTGTGACATAGCTATTTTTTATATAGAGAGATAATGTATTCGAATTAAAGGCCTAAAAAACCCTCGAGTCCTAACAAAAAAGAATCATTTCCCGTCGTCATCCACCAATTTTGTTTCGTTTCATCACTTTATAAACATTTAATTTTTTTTTTGTTGCTTTAGGGGGGCAGCTGCCCCTGTCCCTCGCTGGGTACGCCCATGTATATGCATATCAGTTCTCGAAAACGGCTTTAACGATTTTTTTTCAAATTTTAAATATATACTATTTGTGGTCCCAAAATGAAATTGTGCTAGGTCTCATGTTTGGGAAAATTCGGGTACTAGTACTTTACTGGTGTACTTTTTTAGTTTTTTTTCCAATTTTCTCGAAATTCCCTTTAAAGATTTCTTTCAAATTTTAAATATTTGCTATATCTTCGATACAAATCAAATTGCGCTAGGCCTCGTCTTGGGAAAACCTCGAGTACTACTAGTTCCTTACTGGTGTACTTTTTTAGATTTTTCTAATTTTCTTGAAATTTCCTTTGACCTTTTCTTTCAAGTCTTAAATCGTTCCTGGTCCCGATATAGAAAACAAATTGCACTAGGTCTGGTCTTCGGGAAACCTCGAGTACTAGTACTCTACTGGTGTACTTTTTTAGTTTTTTCCAATTTTCGTTTTAAAGGTTTTATAATGTTCAAACGGGCTAGTGGGCTTGCTTCCTGGTCAAACCCTCCCTCTCTTTACCCTGGACCCACAGATTTAGAATATATCCATGAATATTAAATTTTAATTAATGCGCAATTTTGTAAATTTAATTTTTTATATCAATAATTACTTAAAATATATTTAATTTAATAATGTCAAAAGGCCAATTAGCAGAAAAATACCTATTATTTAAATTCTATCATTAAAATACTGATTTCTGATTATTATTAATTAATTTTATTCAAAATAATAATTTTTAATTGTCTCCAGGCTGACGCATTTCCTGGGCAACTCTCTTATATCTCATGATTAAAGTTTTCTTATGAGGCACTGTCTCCTCAAAGCCATATCCACTCAGTAATGTTGCTATTCCTCAAAGATCTCCCTGGACTGTTATTTCTTATTTTGGTGTTTTTATTGATGTTTCCATTGAGGAGCAAGTTGTCTCGTTATAATTTCTTTCAAATTTTAAGTATTTTCCTATTTCTTCTATACAAATCAAATTCGCGCCCCTCGAGTATTCGTACTTTACTGATGTACTTTTTTTAGTTTTTTACAATTCTATCAATATAAAAAAAAGACCGAGCTCCGGCTCGGTCACCCCGGAACTTCATATTTAAACGAATAACAGGATGAAGAAAGAAGAGCAGCTAGTATTTGTTTAATTTATTTAAGGCATTTAACGTTTCGAGACCATCTTCAGAGCCTATGGCTTGTCAATATGAGCTCTGAGGATGGTCTCGACCGAGGCCGAAACGTTAGCCTAATGGGCCTTAAATAAACGAAACAAATTCTGTTCTTTCTTCATCCTGTTTCGCATTAATAACCTTTATCCCGCTATAAATCTACTTTTCTCATCATATTTAAACCTCATAGTCTTCTAATGAGGGTTTTGAGTGTTAAAGTAGAATTACTTTCTGAGAGCCAAATAAAACATCAAAGGAATTGAGGCTTCTGAGGTTAAAACTAGAATTTGTTTTTTGACTCGGGTTGGCTTATATAATTTTGATTTGTCCTTAGACATCCGGGGGGCCCAGGTGCAATTAGCCCGCGGCCCGCGGGTTGGGAACCGCTGCTCTAAGGGAAGAGGTCTTTGTCTTTTTGCGTAATAAGTAGAGACCACATCCATTATTCATAGATGATCATTCTTTTTTTTTTTCAAAAGCAGAATAGATGGCAGTAAATTAGTCTTATTTCGAATCGGTTTAATTAAAATATTAGTGAGGAGTTTGTTCGATTGCATCCCCGCCCAGGTCATCAATTGCGTTTCAAATCAAAATCAGTAATGATTACGGCTTAATTAGAATTCGGCACTCAATAAATGATACATCAGCATTTGAATAAATCAAAGGGCCTTCATTCCGTCCGATTCCTCCAACAACACAAGAGCCAATTAGTGTCTGCCGAATAATACGTGTATTGATTTATATATTGAGTGAAAATGAATTTGTATTGAAATTAGAGTGCAAACTCTTTCGACATCCTCTCCCCTTTCGTTATTAATGATGGGCGGGGAATGACGGGGACTCCATCCCGTCAAGTGGCGGGCGAAAATCCCGGGCTCGCTCTATTATTTAATTCTCTCTATAAATAATCTCTCTAGAATGCCAAGGAGAAGAGAGTTTGCTAATTAATCGATTTCTTTTTATAACTTCTTTTGGTTAATTTTTTTTTCCACGTCGTGTCATTGTTATAACTTTAAATAAAGTTTGAATAGAAGAGAAATCGGATTGTCTCTATTCGTAAAAGAGAAATTAGTGGTGTAGTTTATTAACAACACGAGGGTTTCTAAAGTTTTTCTCAGGTTGAAAAATAATATTTGATAATCAGAAGAGAAGCTGCTATTGATGTTATAAATTGGGAAAGAGCAAATAGCTACAAGACCAGCAAAGAAAAGAAAGCCTTTGGATACCAAATGGCGAAGTGGACGTTTCCGACAAAATTTATTTGTTTCTTATCTTCTTTATGTATATAACTAGGCGGAAAGCCAGCCTTCGGCGGGATTTTAGCCAGGAGGCTGCGCCCTCCAGCGGGCAAGTTTATTGCCAATTTAGGATATTTCTTGTTGCAAGATGTTCATGTTTTTGAACTTCTCACCTCTCTAGGTCTTCAGAAGAAATTTAAGGCAAAAATAGTTTTTTTTTTTATCCCTCCAAATGTAATTCATGGCCCTAAGATTAAGGGAAAGGGGTCGTATCAAGTAGGGGGCTCTCCCCCAAAAACGGTACCTGGTGGGGGGAAACGGAGGTCATATTTGCATTCAGGAGGCCATTTTATACTTAAGAATCTGAAGAAATTATTTCGGGACTGGAAAAAAATTTCATTTTGCCTACTAGTGTTATTTGAAAGTCAATGTGACATGCCTCCCAACTAGGGTTTGGACACCGGTGGAAACCGAAACCGGTATACCGGTTTTTTGGCTAATTTTCAAAAACCGAGAAACCGAGTTTTTCCCGAAAAACCGAATTCGGTTTTTTTATTTTTTTATTTTTTCTTCAGTAATACTTGTATTCAAATTATAAATTAGCCCGTGACCCATGGCTCAGAGAGAAGACATTTCTTCTAGGGGCTAGGGTTTGGGGTCGGCTGAGTTAGGTCTCGGTCGAGACCATCTTCAAGTCCAAAATAGCCAGGATGAGGATAATTTTTAAAATTACAATTTTATTTCAACATATATGTATATATAATATGTTGAAATAAAATTGTAATTTTAAAATTTATCCTCATCCTGGCTATTTTGGAGTTTGAAGATGGTCTCGACCGAGACCGTAACGTCAGCCTAATGGGTATTAAATAAACGAAATAAATACTAGCTGCTTTTCTTTCTTCATCCTGATACACATCAACAAAAAGTGTGTTTTAAAAATAAAAAATAATAATAATTTTCTTTACATAATTAAGAAAAGGCAACGGTCCGTCGCAGGCAGGGGCGCGGTTATTAAAAAAATAATTCTATTAAATATTGTTTTGAATATTTTTTTTTCCTTGATTTATTTAAGGAACATTTTTTTGTTTATTAATACTAAGGGTCAAGGGATCTTTTTCCGAACCAAACCATAAAATATTTCTAAATTATGTTGTATACAAATTAATTTAACTTCCAAAAATGGTGGCCCGTTCTAAACAGATGTTGAAAAAAAAACCGGTTTACCGGTTTTTAGCTTTGTAAAAAACCGAAAAACCGGTTTTCAAAATTTTCCGGTTTTTTCCAAACCCTACTCCCAACCATATTCTGTTTTTGCCGATACCATGAAAACCGTTTGTTTTACTAAAAAATGTTAAAGGACCTTTTTTTTAGTAAATTGAATGCTCTTCAAAAAATTAATAATGATTTTTTTGAAAATACCAGAAATTAAAGTTACTATAATAAGATTGATAAGAAGATGATAATTTGTATTTGAATCAAATAGAATGGTTACGATGATAAAAAATTTAGTGTGACTAGCAGAATATTATAAAAATCTGGTGTGCCTGGACGCATAACACACAACTTTCTCTTTACAAGTTAGTATGAGAGTGCAAGAATTGGGTAAAACCCTACTTCAAACCCCACGTTTATTGATTTAATTTTAAAGATACATTCGGTAGTCAAAAGTGTTCTCTGCTTGTCACACCAGATTTTTTGTGTCGAGATATAATTAGTTTCCGCCGATATATTAGAATTCAAGATGTGAAATTTATAATCATGGGAAAATATTTTTATTTTGTTACCATGGCAACCATTTCTCCTATGGAGTACAAGAGTAAAGTGTGCTTCAAAGAATTTTGTAAGCACCTCCCAAGGGCGTGAAAATAAGCATTTAATCAAAATTGGCCAAAGAGTACTAGTACTTTACTGATGTACTTTTTCAGTTTTTTTCGATTTTCTCAAAATTCGCTCCAACGATTTTGATTAAAATACAAAAATCAATTATTTTTTAGATGCTGTTTAAAATGTATATTCTCATTTTGCCCTGAAATTGTTTGAAGCACACTTTACTCTTGTGCTTCATAGGAAAGATAGGAGAAATGGTTGCCATGGTTAACAAAATATAAATACTTTCCCATACTTATAAATTTTACATCTGAACTCAAATGTACTGTTGGGAACCAAATATATATCGACACAAAAAATCTGGTGTGACAAACTTGCGATTACTGAAAGTAAGAGAAAGTTGTGTGCTGTGCGCCAGTCACACCAGTTTTTTATTTAAAAAAAGTGATTAATTCCATTGATAAGGTAAAATGAGTTTTCTTTCTTTCTTCTCTTTGATCGTTAAATAATTCAAAATAAAAAGAAATTAATCCCGCACCATTTGAATAATTTATCTATAAAGTCAGCAAGTTGTGAATGATTTCTCGCCAAGTGAGTACATAAAAAGCGTTTATTTATTATATAACGCTTGAAAAACGATATTCTCTCTCGGATAGATGGATGTTTTATTTTTTTTAAGGAAGAAGAAGAAAGAAAGAAAGAAAGAGAGAGAATGAAGCGATTTGCGAGACACGTTCCTATCCTCTCATTGTCTTTGCTCTTTTTTTTTTTGTTCTTTCAAAACAAATATGGGCAGAAAATGGTCCCGAAAGAAGTCAAACCGGGTTATTTGAAAATGAAAGGCCGTCCAGCAAGCGACAAAGCGCAAGTGCAAAAAGGAAGGGCGCAGGCGTCACGAAAAACAAAACAAATAGAGAGAGAGGAAGGACCGTTATTGCCTCGGCCGGCCAGCATCAATATCATTTCAATTTTAGCGCTAATAAATACAAACAATCGACTAATGGATGCATCGTGATGTTCTCTCTCTCGCTCGTTCTCTCATCTTGATAGATGCACTCACACCTCAGGGTTATGACGAGATTCCTTTCTGAGAACACACCCCCTCACTTCTCACATTCAAATCTTGGGAAGAGCCAACCACAAAATTAAACAGCAACAATAAACTCGAGCAGAAACGGAGCAAAAGCGACGTCTAAACGTACTTAAAAAAAACTTTACTATTATAAAGGATTTTTCAATGCGTTTTTTTTTTAAATGAATTAGATTCATAAGAGATTATTGGGACATCAAGCTATAATTTTTTTAATGACTTATTAAAAAAATTATCGTAATTAATTTTTTTGTTATCAAGCAAATACAAAAAAACAATCTTCCTAATAATCTTTAATTTTTTTTTTTTAAATTTAAAAATGAATTTATTGTTATTATTAATCACATATTAATTAAGAAATTTTTAAAATAAGCTTAGATGATTTATTTAAAAATCAACTGTCAAATTAGTTCAGCCTTCTTGCAATAGATGGCAGACTAATCTGACAGCCGATCCCCTAATAGCCTATATCTGGCCTATATTTATATATTTTTATGCTTTTATAAAAGATACATAATATATAATAACATTTATAAAAGATCAATGAAAATCAACCAAATGCATTAAATATTATTAGCTACCATTCTGACATCTCTTGGCAGATTTTTGAATTACTTGATTTTTTGGGCATGCTTTTTATGACACACAACGCCATCTTAACGGGAAAAACATGAGTAACTCCTCCTGTTCCGCCTTAAAAGAAAGAGGTGTATGGCTGAGTGAGGAATTTATAAAATGAAGAAAAAAGGTTGCAGTCAATATATTCTTTTATTTTATAGTTTTTTTTTTTTTTTTTTAGTCAATTTTTAACGTTTCGTGACGAGACGTGAGGTCTAGAGGGAGTGCCTAACCTAACTTAAATATAAAATTTCAACCTCCTAGCACTTTTCGTTCCAGAGATATTTTATTCACACACACACAGACAGACCATGTAGCGAAAACCGTTTTTTTTGATTCAGGGAACCTCAAAACGTGTATATCCATCAAGATCTCGACATCGAATTTTTGCCCTGAATCCAATACTTTCTATATATATTAATATATACATATAGGTAAGAGAAAGTAAAAATTTACAAGCTTCAAAATTCCTTTCGTGTATCAAAATGAAGTATAGAAAGGAGTTAGAAGGTGTACTGAGATTTGAGATAGGGAAAGAGCGGCCGTGGAACGTCACGCATTTGTGGGTTAGTGAAAATGTGGCGTATATAACGCAATGTTACACTTTCTCATGAGGAATGTCATCTTTTGTTTTAAACAAAAAAAAAAAAATTATTTTCGGTTTTTTTCTTCAATTTGAAAATAATATTTTTTTCTTTGATAATTAAATAAAATTTTAATCTATTGAATTTTATAAAATTGTAAAAATTAAAAAAAAAAAAAAAAAACTGTACGACGAACGTTAAAAGACGAGGGTTTCCAGGTGTTAAAAATTGTTTCAATTGAATTGATTTCCAATCAATGAAAATGTCGAATACTTTCTCCATACTTTAAATGGACGATGTTATGTATAAATGAAGCAAGCGCCATTATGATCGAAATTGAGATAAGTTCGATATCTTGTAGGGAAAAAGAAGATCTACCTCTTTATTTAAATCACAACAATATTACTCTGTGCACTTTTGTTGTATTAAACAAGAAAAAATTATTATTATTGGTTTTGTTGACAAGTGAGCAAATGAAATATCTGAGATTTAATGGCACTTGGTTCCTTTGTGCATAACATCGTCCATATCTGGTAGATTATACGTAAGAGAAAATAAAAACGTTCATAAACCCGGAATACTAATAATAATTTCTCTCTCTCTTATTTTTAAACAAACTATTCGTTATAATTAAATATAATTAAAAATAAATAAATAAAATAAAACTCAGAGATATAAATAAAATAACCAAATAAATGTCAGAGATTAAAGCTAATGATAAAAAAAAAGAGTAGGTGAAAAGAGACCTTAAAAACAAGATGGAATAAAAACAAATTTAATTAACTATTCCAAATTTTATTTATTTATTTATTTATCTGATGATTGAGCACGTATTCGTTCGCATTAACGTTTGATTAGAATCAAATTATGTCAATGAAATCTAAATAAAATTTTGTTTTGTTTCTAACACGTGGAGTTTGCTGCAAGATAGCTACACTGCTAAACCTTTTACTTTCTCTTACCTCTATATATGTTAATATAGAGAAAGATTAACAAAAAGCTATGGGCAAAAAAAAAACCCAGGCTTAAGACAAGCGAAGAAGTTTATAACACGTCGCTCTAAACAGAAATGAACTAAGACTGATAAGTGGTCATCTATCAGAACACTGTCCTTTAAAATATCATTTAATGAAGATGGGCAGAGTTGATGACGATACATGTCGCCTCTGCAATCTGACAAAAGAAACGGCGGAACACATCATGTGCGAATGTATTGCACCAACCAGTCAAAGAAGGCTAATTTTCAAAAGGGCTGAAATAAAACCTGAATAAATATCAAAAGCCTCTCCAAAGAATATACTGGCCTTGGTAAAAGGGACGGGTCTATTCTAAGGACAAATATTTGACAACAAAGGATCAACTAATGGTCGCAGTTCAAAGTGTCTTAGGTTCATAATAATAATAATAATAATAATAATTGAATTCATGTCAAAAATTCGATGACGAGATTTTGACGGATATACATGTTTTGAGGTCACCAAAAAAGTGGTTTTTGCGTCATGGTCTGTCTGGCTGTGAACAAAATATCTCAAGAACGAAAAGAGCTAGGAGGTTGACATTTTATATTTAAGTTAGGCACCCCCATGGGACGTGACACAAAGTTTTTGAACAAAATCAACCAGAGTACTAGTACTTTACTGATGTACTTTTTCAGTTTTTTTTCGATTTTCTCAAAATTCGCTCCAACGATTTTGATTAAAATTCAAAAATCAATTTTTATTTTTTAGATGCTCTTTCAAATGTATATTCTCATTTTGCCTTTGAAATCTTCTGAAGACCACTTTACTCTTGTACTTCATAGAGAAGATAGGAGAAATGGTTGTCATGGTAACAAAAATAAATATTTTCCCATACTAATATATTTTACATCTTGAATTCAAATCCACTGTACTGTCGTAAAATAATAGTCCAGGATCCCAGACCCGTTTTTACATGATATTATTAACAAGCTAATTTTCCGTGAGTAGCTTCATTTTGATGAGCCTACATGTTCGAAATAGGGGACTCTTTGATCAAACCATATATTTTGTAGGACAAATATTTTTTTTTTTTTCTCAATAATATAAATAATACCTTAAGATTTAATGAAAAAACCCATAAATAATAATAAATTCAATCCACTTTTGACCAATTTCCAAGAGAACTAAGAGGATTTATTCCTCTATCCATCGTTTCTAATTTGTGAGAGAAAGAAATCTTTCTTCTTTCTCTGGAGCCCTCTGGAAGTCTCTGCTGACGATTTGGGCTGGTTGTTTCAGTAAAGAATAAGTTTAATGTTTTCAAATGTTAGGAGTTCTGGTTAGGATGTGTCGTTAGCTATTAGGGTTCTTTTTTTTTCAGCAGGCATTTGAAACAACGCCATTCTTTTACTGAGATGAGCAACCAAACCAGAGAATCGTCAAATTGAAATATTATATCCCTGCTACTCCTATTAGCTACGACAATCAAGAATTGTTGTAAGAGGAGAAATTCGTCGTCTCATCAAAATGAAGCTACTCACGGAATATTATTAGCTTGATAGTAATAACTTGTAAAAATGGGCCTGAGATCCTGGACTATAAAAAAAATATATTTCGACACAAAAAATCTGGTGTGACAAGCACAGAATACAACTTTCGATTACCGAAGGTAAGAGTCACACCAGATTTTTTTTCATGGTTGACAACATCTTTAACTTCCTGGTCACGGGGGTGTGTTAACCATCTTAATAGAAATTTTGTTCTTACAATTGACATTAAAAATTTGCAATTTCCCTTTAAAAAAAAATTAAATTCTTAGCACACGTCACTAATCCAACCTATATGAAAATTAATTTTTATTATCAATCCAAGTCATTTTTCAGATCATTTAATTATTAATATATAGAATAATAAATAAACACCTGAGGCGGACTTACGAGTGTTAATATATTAGAGGCCGTTATTATAATAAATAAATTAAAAGATTAGCCAAAGAACGATTGTGCAATGGCGAGACAATATTAGCAACAAAAAAAAAAAAAAAAAACTAGTCCATAAAAATGAGCCATAAAGGTAAAATTAAAGAGCAATTAATTTATTAGATTGACCAGCGATAAATCGTCAAAGGAACATAAAAAAATAAGAATTATAATATATATAGGTGAAATGAAAAAATATAGGTCAGTAGTAAATTTGTCAAAAATAAAATATTTTTCAAGCTCTAATACATGGTATAATTGATAATTAAACTAGTCCGTCACCTTGTTCATTTAATTTATTAAAGATTATGAGAGAAAAGCATAATTATGTTATTACACTGTTTGAGTGGGGCCAGCAAAATTATCTGTCTTTGTATAATGAAAATAAAGCAAAAAGGAAATGAGCTACCAGGTTGATAAAATCGAATAAAAGTGAAAAAGTACATCAGTAAAGTACTAGTCTCTTTGACCGATTTTGATTAAAAGCTTATTTTCACGACCTAAGGAGGTGTCTAGCTTAAATATAAAATTTCAACCTCCTAGCTCAATTCTTTTATTGTTAAAATTGAACACACAGACACACAGACAGACCATGTCGCGAAAACCACTTTTTTTTTGATTCAGGAGACCTCAAAACGTGTATATCCATTAAAATCTCGACATCGAATTTTCGACATGAATCCATTACTTTCTTTCTATATATATTAACAAATATAGAGGTAAGAGAAAGTAAAAAGAATTTTCTAATCTCAAGTTGGCAATACTAATTAAAACAGCAACAATTGCCATTATTATTAAATTAGAAATTATTTCTTTCAATTGTTGTAAATTATCTATAATAGTCTATATTTATTTTAATTAAAATAATATTATGGATACCAAATGGCTTAAATAGAAATGCTGATTTTTCTCTCAAGGAATAGTAAGTATAAAACTTCATATTTTAATTAAATAATAATCTTTAACGGGATATCATCTAGCGAATCGGATTGTTTAAATGAAACTATTTATACGAAGAATAAACATCTCCCATATTTTAAATTAATGTTTGTTTAGAAAAAAATCTCTTTTTTCCAGTTGATAAACTAAATCAAGCGTTAAAAAATGAGCTGGGTGTCCAAATTAATTTACTCTTCTTAGAAATAGGATGTTTGTTCAATTGGAGCGCATCGTTCCCGACCTTCACGGGACAACAAACCATTTGCATTCGCTCATTTTCGGGCTTTGTCATTAATTTAATTTTTTTTTTTTTTTAAAGCAATAAAAGTGAGTTGAAGAACAAATGTTGCAAGATGCAGTCCCGGATTTAAAGAGGAAAAAAAAAAAAGAGACGGCAGCAGCGGTACATAAATAAGACACGTGTTACAATGAATGCCCCGAGGAGGGCAAAAGAGTCAGCAAGCCCTGCAGCAGTCAGCTGCTCAGAGAAGAAAGTCATACACAGTTAAGTATAAATCATATATATTATGTCATAATATGATTATTTTTAAATGGATAACAGTGATTGCGGAGAGAGAGAAAAAAATAAAATAAAAGTACGTACTATTTATTACTGTGTTACTGCTTGCTCATTAACAGGTCAAATAGATGCCAATTAAACTGAGAAAACACTTTCAAGGAATTTATTTTTATACGTTGAAATAAAAAAATAATTATAATAATAACAACGGATTTGTTAAAAACTTCAGAAATGAAATAAATAATATAAATTCTTTGATTATATTTTTAAGCATGAAATTAATTAACACCAAATTAATGAGATGTAGAATATATATATATATATATATATATATATATATATATATATATATATATATATATATATTGGAAGAAGATGTTTTGCAGCCAAAAATTTATTTTGATTCTCGCCCTAACGGCTGACGTTTCGGCCCGAGGTCTAGGCCATCTTCAGAGCCTGGTGGCAATAATCAAAATGTGTGGATATTTGTAAAAACAGCGACAACATTTACGTTATTTTATGAGCAGACCAACCACATGCATTCAGAGAAGGTAAAAAATTCGATGATTCTATTCTTTTAGCCGTATTCTGCACCACTAAACCACCTCCAATTGGGCTGGAACTTTATATTTCTATCTATTTCAACTATCTTCATTTTTTTAAGGGAGAAATCTAGAAAAGAGCCGCTTTAGAGCATATTTTCTATTAAAATTTTATTTTACCTATCTCTAAAACTAGAGCTGATAGAGCAAAACTGATGGCATTTTTGGAATCAGAGCTAGGGATGAAACGATACGAGTAAATACAAGTACTTTTGGAATCGAGTACCAAGTAAGTATCAGTCGAAAATATTCGTACCGATACTTTTTTTTTTTTTTTTCACAAAATTTGATGTAAGATTCGCAGGGACTTTGCAGCCAGATGATTAAATAAAAAAGCTTATTTAATTTCTATTTGCCGATGTTTCGGTCTTCAATCACGACCTTCATCAGGGCGAATATTGTCATTTATACACAATCTTAGGTATTTTCATTGAAATTAAAAATATAAAATTTATTTTTACTTTAA
>JAKCPI010016648.1:0-27027 GCA_023213315.1 Euborellia annulipes | reverse complement strand
AACGTCGCTGTTAAAGCTTTGTTTAGTGAATAGCAATTTTTAAATGCTGATGTGTCAGATAGGCCTGAAAATAAGAAATCAAGTTAATAATGCGCATGCGCGAGGGATTATCGAGGGGTGTAAAAACACGAACAATCAGAAAACAGCCTATTAATCATATGGATCGTTAACACCTGGTAATAAAAAGTAAAATGTTAACGTCGTTGTTAAAATTTAGTTTAGAGAATAGCCTTTTTAACACTGGCGTTATTATTTTACTTTTTAACTCAGAGCTATTATTGGTCATTATGTACATATATTATCAATTGTATTTTGTATCAATTTAGGATATAACATCAGGAAAAAAAAAAAGTCTTCAGTTCGAAAAAAAACTTTTTCCTTTTTTCTATCACCAATACAATATATTTATTTTGTGCCTAATGTGATAATTGACTCAATTATAATATATAATTGAGTCATTTGACCAAAGCCGAAACGTTAGCTGTTAAAATATATTTTTAAAGAAAAAAATATTGGCTGCGTTTTCTTCTAACTTTCTTTCATTCCTGATACAAATTCCACCAGCCCTTATACTATGCACACATGATATGTAAGACGTTGTCACGTCAAAAGGAGAAGCATAAAAGAGGAACTCAACTGCGGGAACTGAGAAGATGCCGGTTGAGTTTAGATTTGAAAGCCTGAAGATTGTATGTTTTGGGGAAGATAGACGCAGGGAACGGGTTTCAATCACGGAAGGTCATGGGGACAAAGGAAGTGGTCTTTTTTGTTGTAATTTTCCTTCTTAATACCCATTCAAATTCACATAGTAATTCGCAGTAACAGTACGTTGCTTATCCACCACGTGATCTAGAGCTGAACAACAAAATGTCTTTTGTCCAAGGTAGAATACTTTGAAGGTCTGTAATGGAATTTGAATAAAAGTAAGCAGAATTTTTTAGTAAAAAAATCATTCCGTTATTTTTTGACACCCCCCTTGTACAAGTGGTTGTATAAACCAAATAATCACAAAAAAAAAATTTCAATTTAATATGTATGCAAATAACAAAAAAAAAAAATTCCCAGAAATTTGATTTCATTTTTAATACATATATAGAAAGTTATTTTGAAAAAATAAGAAATAAGATTGTATACTCTGTATTCTAAACATCACCACCGTCTGTTTCAAATTAGCGCCGATGTCGTCGTTCTCTCTCTCTCTCTCTCCCTTATGGTGTGTGTGACACGCCCCGCATCTGAACCAAGCAAAAGAGAGAAAGAAAAAAAAAAGAGAGAGAGAGGCTATCAAAAACACCAAGCAACAACGTCTGCAAAATTTTTAAGTGTTTCTACGAATTAATTATTTCAAATTTCCGTTCCAATGTTCATAGAAGCCTGCCTATAAGCATTTAGGGGGGATCTGATGATGATTTTAAATATATATTTATACGTAGAGAGCGAAAATTCTTGTGCCCTCAAGGCTTTATTTATTATATATATATACATATTTTTTTTTTTCAAGTTTAAAGTCAATCAAGGATAAGCAAGAAAAACCGCAAAGGACAACCTAAAAAAGAACATTAGATTTGATTTTAATTTATGTATAGAGTTTCCG
This sequence comes from Euborellia annulipes, assembly GCA_023213315.1. NCBI lineage: Eukaryota > Metazoa > Arthropoda > Insecta > Dermaptera > Anisolabididae > Euborellia > Euborellia annulipes. Next base: position 25,433 of record JAKCPI010016648.1, on the reverse strand, counting down.
AAAAAAAGGGCCTTAATTAGATATCTATGGCGCCATGTGGCGGCTCTTCCTCCCTTCCAAGGACTTTAATGCTATTTTTATTTGAACATATAATTATCATTCATATCAACGAGAAGAGGAAAAAAAACGGGGGATTGAACCCTGGACTTTGGATAATTAGAAAATCACTATGGAGCGTTGATGCGGTTGATGTCTTTTTAGCAATGTTCATTTGCTGCAAGAAAACAGTTCTGCAAATAGTTGAAGTTTCTTTAGTTATCGATGCTTTAAATTTAATGGGACTTTAAATTAAGCGGTTGTAAATGATTAACTTAAAGATCAGTTAATCCAGGGCCGGTTTCACACTCACACTTTTTCACATTCACACTCGCACACACATTCACACAGTCTTTTCGGCAACTCAGGCTATTTAAGACTTTTACGATATCCGTTTTTGATTAATATACATATTTGGGGTCCAGGCATTCCTATTTAAGCCTTTTGGTATCCAAATGGCTTAAATAAAATCATCGGACTGCCTGGGGTCCGAACCCGCGACTTTTGGTATACGAGGTTAGCGCCAAATTTTGTTCTTCTTCTTTCTATGCCGTTATTATTCCCGCGGTGCGGGGTCAGCGGTAAAGGGGTCGGTGGAATGGATTTTTTTGCGACCGGAAGAAATAGGAACAGGCCGGCCCGTCGCACGGTCTGACACCTGTTGAAAATATAGAAGGAAGGAACTGACATGTAAAGAATGTCCCCGCTCTGGTAGCTCGTGGTCGCCATTCACATACCCACAAGATGTGGGCCCCTGAGCAAATTAGCGCCAAATTTTGTTATAGAGATTAAATGTTTAAGAAGATTCTAGGTACTGGAAATCGAAAGTACTGCCTGCGGCGGACCCTCGTATTTTTCTTAATTGGATTATGTTACTCATAAAGGAACCAAGCGCCATCAACCTAAATCTGATATAAAGATCACAATTGTAAACAAACCCAATGGCAATATCTTTTTCTTGTTTTATACAAAAAAGCGTAAGAATGTTGCGATTTAAATAAAAAAGTAGATCTTTTTCCCTACAAGATGGCGGTATTGTCTCAATTTCGATCATAATGGCGCTTGGTTGCTTTCTGCATAATATTTTCCAATTATAAAAAGAAAATTGAATGGGTGTCTGGAAGAAGGGCATAAGTTACAATTTTAAAATTTTACAGGAGAAGCGAAAAAGTGAAGTTGCTCATGTTAAGTTCCTTAACTAATTAATTGCAAAAGTCACACTTATGAACTTTTTCCATTTTTTGACTAAAAAAAATTAATTCAACAAGACATGTGAGTGTTTTTTATTGGTGAGGCCAAACATCCCATGGCCCCCGGGAATCGAACCAGGATCTCCGCCTTTCCGGGGCATAGGCGTGCCCCAGAAAGGCGGAGATCCTGGGTTCGATTCCCGGGGGCCACGGGATGACTGGCCTCACCAATAAAAAACACTCACATGTCTTGTTGAATATATCTATGACTAGTTAAGTCCGAATCGAGGTATTTTGAATACTATTATCTTATTCAAATATATAGATCTCGAAAAATATTTAACTAAAAAAATTAATATGTTAAACCACTAAATTACATTAGAAAAAGGATTTTAAAGACAAGTAAAACACTATTTCATTTCATTTGAAAAATGTAACATATGCCCTTCTTCCAGACCCACATTCAATTATTATTACTATTCCAATCCAGTGCCTGCTTGAGGATTTGTTTACATTCATAGAATACATAAATCCAAAAAATAATAAATATTTCTCTACACATTTCCTATGGGAGAAATAGTAACTTTAGGAATTAATAACTCAAAAAGTTATAAGAATTCGGGACCCTAAACGTCGTCTATAAGAATGCAAAATTTCGTTTCAGCGTGACAGACTGACAGAAAGACACTACTATTATAAAATATAATAGTAGTGTCTTTCTGTCAGTATATTATACTGTATATTTAGATTATTTAGATATAGGAAAACAGGGGAATAAAAAATATAATTTGTTAACGTCGCTGTTAAAACTTGGTTTAGAGAACGCTGGTGTTATTACTTTACTTTTAACACCCAATTTATGTGTTAAATTTTAACGTCTGTTTTTAGAGAATAGCATTTTTTTTTAATATACCAGAAAATCAAAGGCACGAATTATTTTGTATTTCTTAATATGAAAGAATAAAAAAAAAAAAACATTTTTGTTAGTTTGAATGGAAAATTTTCATTCCCTCTGCTTAGTCTTTCTATGGGAACTGAAGACGCCTAATGTCCACGCCACCAGCATCACAATCTCTTCGAAGCAAAGCTTTCGAATTTGTATTTTGCGCATGCGCAGTGTGAATGAACCAGTGTGAAAGGAACATTCTCCCGAATTATTTTCCTATCTTTTTAGCCTCCACCTGGCTGCCAACCTTCCACTATTATTAGTAATATTCCGCCGGCAATCACATTATTTTTTTCCTTAGAGAAAATTTTTTTAATTATAAAGCTATCAGAGCTAGGAAATATATGGACCGTTTATTTTGAAAGTGGTGTAAGTCCATTTTCTATTGTTTCGAGAAAATGAAAGGTTTGCATATCTGTTAATTTAAAAATCTAGGCAAATGATATGAAGTCGGTGAATGTTTCTACTTCTTTATCAGTGTCTAATTTAGTTATATAAATTTGTTTTAGGCGAATTTGACTAAACTATTATATAATTACAAGCTGCCAATGGACTTACACCAATTTCAAAATTAACCAACTGTAAACTTCGTTGAATTTCAATTTTGAAAAATCAAATATTACTCAAAATATACTTCATATTAATTCAATATTCTTTACAAATAATGACACGATATAAAATAGAAGTAGTATTTTTAATTTTAGACGTTAATTACATTGTTAAAATTACAAGATATTCGTAGTATTTACTTATCCTCTGTATATGGATGGCAGAGTGTTGAAATATTTATGATGTACCGAAAGAAACAACTGCTTGATATCTTTATATTAATAAGTAACCTATTCTCGTAACCAGTTGCGTCATTTCAATTTTTTCTTAGAGGGGGGGGGGCAAACTTTTTTTTTTTCAATTTCTCACTTCAATTTTCTTACAAATAGCTATCTCAAATTTGGCCAAAAGGTATTTAATTAAATTAATTTTTTTAATTTTATACAGTTTCGTAGATATATTTTATTTACGTAGAATAATACCTAGGGAGGAGAGGGGGGGGGGCAAATACCCTTCTTCCTTACAAATGACCCCTCTGTTAGTAATTCTTAACGAGTTTATTAACAAATGCACAATAACAGGCAACCATCTGCTAAGCTACCTACCTCAAATTGGACTTACACCACTTTCATAATCAACGATTATGCAACTTCTTTTACCGTCCAACTTTCAATTGTACAAAACATGGGAATTTTTTAAGGAATTTGCCACTAGCTAGTTATACATAGAAAATTTACATTAAATTAAATATGAATTATGTGATATCTCAGATTTTTTAAAAATTGGACTTACACCACTTTCAAAATAAACGGTCCATATATATTTTGGTTATTATAACGAGTATATGAGGAAGTGGTGTAGTGGCAGCCAAAGCGAAAAATAATTATTTTGTCCGTATAGAGTTTCGATGGCATCATCAGGGCTGAAAATTATGCCTACATCAAAATATTCTTATTATTATATAAAGTTAATTGCGCCAAGGAAAGCTTGCGTCCTGGGCCAAAATTATAATTTCCGCCCCCCCCCCTCTCTTTCAAAAAAAAAATTATATTTTATAATAAATTTCTGCCGCTCTCGAATTCTGGGACCCCTGGACCAATTCCAACGCCCCCCCCCCCACCCCTCACCCTAGAACGGGCGCTGTTACTAGACGACTCTAAATTAGAAATTACAATAAATACATTATAAATATTCCTTCTAATAACAAAAAAATATTTTTAGTTAAGTTTGTTATTTTTTGCCTTCGCTACAATATTATTATGAATAATACAATTTTGTTTTTCGCGGAACCAAAATCCTGATTTTGCGGAATCAAAAATTCATGTGCCGTTCGCGGAACCAAAAATTTTTTACCCTTTTTTTAGAGCCAAAATTTTTTTCCGCCCGCGAAACTAAATCGAATTTTTGACATGAATCCAATACTTTCTCACTATATATATATTTATTAACATATACTTTTAGGTAAGAGAAAGTAAAAACAATTGTTTTTTATATAAACATGATTTTTTAAAGTCTTTTGGGCATTTTAGGCCATGACGATACACGATAAGGGTTCAGGCTCATTTATTTATACCATTTGGTATTCAAATGATTTAAATAAATATTCTTCTAACTGCTTGGGATCCGAACCCGCGCCCCTTGGCCTTAAGACTATCAATATTGACAACTCTTCTCAGCCACGTGGCCGTTTAGTTAATTATAGTAAAACTTCAAAAAATATTTAAATAAAGAATTTCATATCATATTATTAATTGAGAATTATTAAAAAAAAAATTTTATCTTTGGTGGGGCATATTATTATTTTTTCTTAATAAATAATCACTCAAAGATAAAAGTTTTCACATTTTTTTTTTTTAATTGAAAGCTGGAAATGGGATGGACAAAAGGAGTTCAGTGACCTCGAAAAATTTTGGGGTTGGTTTAGTTTCTTTCTCTCTCTCTTGTCCCTTGGACCCTCCCCCAAAAGCATTTACTAGCCCTCTGAAAACTTGCAGTTAACTATGCACTCCCTCTCTCTTGAATTTAAAGACATTGCCAACTCTCCCTCTCTGGCCATGTTGCCATTTTCTAAAAAATTATCTTTTTACTCAAACATTATTCACCTAAACGAATTCTTTTGTTTTAACATTTTTTTTTTTTTTATTTAACAATTTCTTATCATAATTTTAAGTAAGGTAGAAAATTGTAATTGAAAATATTTTCTCATCTTAAAATGCCACCCACGATTAATTGGGGAATTGCCACCCCTTCTACTCCCTTCTACTAATACCAAACGCTGAAAAAATAATTTTTTTAAAGAAGTATTTTTAATTATGCGCGCGCACTATTATATAATAATGTCTATTTTAGGGCTGGGCAAAATAATCGATTAATCATTTATTCACCGATTATTTTCTAAAAAAATAATCGATTAATCGATTATTTCGATTTTGGGAAAAATACCTTTGAAAAGATCGGATGAGACTAGGATCAAAATTTGATTTTCACGGAAGGGGAAAAAATTTTCCGCAGATTGAAAAAAATTTCGTTTTCTAAAAAAGGAGAGAAAAAAATTTCGTTTCGATTAAAAAAAAAAAAGGTAAAATGATGATTATTTTCACGGGAGAAAGAAAAATTTTCCGCAGGGTAGCAAAAACTTCGTTTTGCTAAAATAAGCTAAAAAGTGGAGAATTGGAGATACAGTATCAGCCAAATTGGGATTGTCCAGGTTAATAAAACTCCCAGAATAAGACGTTTCGGCCTGAATTTATTTGGCCATCTTCAGTTATCGGGAATCATACACATAGTGCAGGCACATGTGATCAAACCAGGACTCGTCAATAATAAATTATATTTGCTTCATACAAAATTATATGGCTCTTGTGCCCAAGCTCAGAGATAATTCTGAGCCATATAATTTTGTATGAAGCAAATAAATTTTATTATTGACGAGTCCTGGTTTGATCACATGTGCACTTGCACTATGTGTATGATTCCCGATAACTGAAGATGGTCAAATAAATTCAGGCCGAAACGTCTTATCCTGGGAGTTTTATTAAACCTGGACAATCCCAATTTGGCTGATATCTCCAATTCTCCACTATAATCACATCACAGCCACAACCTCAAAAGCAACTAAGCTAAAAAGATTTCCACAATAGCGGCAAAAATTTCGGTTTCCTAAAAATAAAGTAAAATGATTTTCACGGAAGGGAAAAAAAAATTTTACTAGAGAAAAAAAAATGGTATAATCGATTATTTTTTTTCATATTTAATTATTTTTCACATAATCGATTATTTTTTCCGTCTGTCCCGACTCAATAATCGATTAATCGGAATAATCGACTATTTTTCATAATCGATAATCGTTTTTTTTTTTCATAATCGAACACCCCTAGTCTATTTCGCTCCTTAAATGAAAAAGTGACGCAACCCAAAAAGTCACTTTTTTCAGAAAAGCAGTTTAAAGATTTCTATTTTCTTAATGGGAAACGCGTCTCATTTCGCCCTTGAAATCTTTTGAAGCACTCTTTACTCTTGTACTTCATTTGAAAAATATAGGAGAAATGGATACAAAATATAAAAAATATTTTCACTTTGAAGCTTAATGAGTGATGCCGAGAGAAATTGTAGACCGAAACTCCTCAAACTACGCTGATTTTTCGGCAAGGGTGTAGGAAATAAATTCATTGGAGAAAATAAAATTTCATTTTTGTTTTTTCCATTCCTACACCCTTGCCGAAAAATCAGCTTAGTTTGAGGAGTTTCGGTCTAATATTTTCACATGTTTATATTTTATATCTTGAGTTCAAATGTAGAGCCTACTGTCGGAAACTAAATGTCGACACAAAGAATCTGGTGTGACCGAAAATGATTGAACAAATTTCAATTACCAAAAATAAGAGAAAGTTGAGTGTTGTGCGACCAGTCACACCAGATTTTTCTTTTAAAAAAATCAAAATTATTTGTTTTATCTCTCTGTTCTGTGTTCTGAAAGGTTGTCATTAAGGTGCGTACACATCTGCGCTCTGCACCATGTTTGTTGTTTTGAGATGCTCGCGAGCTGCTCGCCGCGATCCATCTTTTGGATCGCGGCAGGTTCGTCAAAATAAATAATTTCAACGAACATGGGACGAGCAACGAACACGAGCCGCGAACTGCTCGCGAGGGGAGCAGAGCGCAGGTGTACGCACCTTTAGCATAATTGATATTTTTTGAAAAACTTGCATAAACAAAATGGTAAAATATTTACATATGATAATTTCCTGTCATCTGATGATAGTTGAATAAATGTAAACCGAAACGTCGTCAATTTTTTTGGTAAAGAAGCTACTCTTTCCTATTCTAATTTGCATATTATTAGAAATGAATTCCTTTCAAAATAACTGAAAAAAATCACTCCTATTCTACAGAAAAAAATGACAGCTGGTTGCGAAAAGTTGCAGGTGTAATTTCTGATGAGAGGAGATTGCCATCAAATAAATTCTTAAAATTATAGAAGAAAATAAAAACAAAAAAAATTGAAATTTCCTCAAACGAAATTTTCAACGAAAATTGATTAATCCATTTCTTTATTATTTCGCAGAGAGAGGAACTAATTTGTTAAAGAGATGTATAATTAAGAAAGAGCAAAAAGTCCCAGCGAGTGACGTCGTCGCCGCCGCCGCCGCCGTCGTCGTCAAAAATTATAAAGTTGAATGTATCATGGAACTATTTCCTCTTCACATTAAAAATGATAAATGGAATATGTTATTCTCTGAAATGGACAAATAATTATTTTGTATTTTACAAAGATAAAGCTGAGTCAAATGTGGTCGAGATCTGGATCGGTATGAGAATAATCATCTCTTCCAAGGTTACATTTATCAAAGAAAGATTCAAATAATAAACATCTCTGCTATTCTGCGAAGAAATTAAGACTAATTAATAAAACAAAATGAATAAACTTGATGTAATTGGCGGAAAAGGAGAAAACGGCCCTCCCCCGGCCCCTACTCAACCAAAAAATCATTTTTAATCCAGAAAATGGCTAACAGAAATGAAGAAGAAGGCAGCCAGGTAAAGAGCCTCTATTATTAAACAAAACTCCTTTGTTGCAAGAAGTTTCTGCCAACTTTATTGTGCCATCTTCAGTTGCCTAAGTTTGCCAATCGTCTGTCCATAAGCCAGTCATATACTATGGCCTATGTATCGAAGAACAATGCAAATGTGAGCATTCAAAGCAAAAATGGACCAAGTCCAAAAGTAAACAAAATGTTCTTATTTTTCCCCTTTTGGATAGAAAATTCTGAAAGTTATTCGCTGTAATAATGAACCATGTCTGAATTTCAATACTAATCCTCCAGAGTGAGCAGTTCCTTAATGAAAAAAAAATATATATCTGAAAAAATCCAAAAATCCGAATATAAAATTTAAAAATCTGGTGTGACTGTCGCACAGTACACAAGTTTCTCTTACCTTCGGTATATATTTTAACATATATAGAGATAAGAGAAAGATCCCATTATAAGTTATAACAAAACCTCACTTCTTTCGTCATATAAATATCAGAATTAAATTAATGATTTTTATGTTTAATATGCTTTTTTTATTTTTTATAAATCCTGGTTTATTTTAGCAAACAATAATACATTCAATATTAGAACGGTGGCTGTAGCTGATATGTTTAATAGGAAAGAGGATGTAGCCAAATAATTGAGCCTCTATTTAGTAATAAACACTATTTATTGGGACGTTTCGACTGGGATCAACCCTGCCATCTTCAGCCTTCAAAGAACATATTTAAATTTGATATATAAAAATAGAGTTGACATTAGTTAATAATACAAGTTGATTGCATTTTTTGTCCAAAGAATGTAATAATTCTTAAAATACCAACAAGTGATTAAAGATTATAAGCTTGACCTTCATGGTATCACTTGTTGGTATTTTAAGAATTATTCATTGGTCAAAAAATGCAAATAACTTGTATTAACAAATGACAACTCTATTTATGTATGTAAAATGTAAATATGCTCTTTGAAGGCTGAACATGGCAGGGTTGATCCCAGCCGAAACGTCCCAATAAAGAATGTTCATTACTGAATAGAGGCTCAATTATTTGGCTGCATCCTCTTTCCTATTAAACAAATAATAATACAGATAGATGCATTCACTCTGAACAATGAAAACTTAGGCTGAATTGAGCAAAAACGTTTTGTCAGAAAAAGTTTTTGACTAATCGTGCTTAAAATTGTTTTTTCAACGCTTTTCTGTGGGTCAACGCACACCGAGGAGGCAAAACATAATTAAGCATGATTTGATATATTTGAACAAAATGTTTTGCCATTGAGCGTTTTGAACAATCGGTGTGCGTTGGCAGTGAGCAAAACGTTTAGCTCTTGGACAAAACGTTTTTCTCAATTGGTGTGCATTCAGCCTAAGTTCAAAGTGAATGCAACCAGGGGCGCCGGAACGAATTTGAATCAGGGGGGGGGGGGCAAAAAAATTTTTTTTTTAGAAAATTAAAATAATTTAATATGTTCAAATAGTATAAAACAAAAACAAATCTACTATAAAAGTTTAAAAATTTTAAATAAAATCAGCAATTTTAATAAAATTAAAATTTTAAAAAATTTGCTAGTGATTTTATAAAAATCGAAAATTGGAAAAAAATTTGAAAAAAAAATGAATTTCTAACTCTTTTAATTTTTTTAATTTAGAAGATTTTATTTTTCAAAAGTAAAAATATATCATTTTTAAAAATAAATGAAATAAAAAGAAGACATATTGCCCCCTCTGCCCCCCCGTAGGATGCCAGGGGGGGGGGTCAATGTACCCTTGCCCCCCCCCCCAGTTCCAGCGCCTATGGATGCAACTAATTGATGACAACTGCAGCACTAGCAACCGAAAAGTTGTATTTTTTAGTAATTAAAAACACTTTTTGTATTATTATTTGCTAAAATAAACGTCGATGAATGCATCAGTGGCGTCATTTCAACTTTTCTTGGGGGGGGGGCAAATTTTTTTCTTGGGGGGCAAACATTTTTTTTTCTTAAAATTTACTTACAAATAGGTACTCAAATTTGGCCAAAACATATTTAATTTAATTAATTGTTTAATTTTGTACAGTTTGTATACTCGTAGGTGTATTTTGGAGTATTTTATTTAGAATAATATAAAATTTTATAAAAATCAGAGCCCTTGGGGGGCAAATGCCCCCCCTGCCCCCCAAATGACGCCACTGGAATGCATGTCTTTTATTCCTATTATAATAAAGAATGAATTGTTGCAACATCCCAGATTTAGAAAAGAAACAACTTAATAGATAAAAAAAAACTCCCTGGTAAGAATAACCTGGCGCCGCGGCGTCATTGGAGTGCGTGTGCGTGTCAAAAGTTGTTAGGTCACAAAAAAATTAATTGTCGGGGTCAAGATTTTATTAAAACCCAAGTTAATATTGAATTCGATTTGATTTTAGTAATTTCATGAGAGAATTTTCCTTACAAAGAGACAACATTAGAATAAAAATCTTTTTCTATCTAAAAGAAGCTTCTCTCTGAATAATTTTAACGAAATTCCTTTCTAGTTGATCTTAATAATAAAAATAATGGTGGAGATTGGTATTTGAATGATTCAGAGGAGAGATGCTCTGGGAACATGTTGATTTTAGTTAGTGACCTTGCCCATGACTCATTTGCTTGGTTTGCTGGGTCCAGTCAGATAAGATGCTGATCATTCATCTCCATTTGCTATTAACCCTCAGGTGGGAAACTGAATTCAAATCTTGCTTTAAGCAAATTGCTCAAGCTGAGATATTGCATTTGCAGAATTAAGAAACAGGTGATTTATTAAATACTAGTTGCAAAGCCCGCTAAAGGCGATACTTTTCGCATTTCATTTTTACTTTCTCTTATCTCTATATCGTCGCATGCAACACGTAGTGACGTATCTCAAAAAAATTAAAAATTGAGATCCAACGGGTATGGCCGTCTCCTGGCCTTCTTTACATTATCACAAAGTGATGAATCTGTATTTCCATGTTTTTTCGTATTATTTAGTTTTTACTTTCTCTTACCTATGTATATATGTAATATATATATATAGAGAGAAAGTATTGGATTCATGTCAAAAATTCGATGTCGAGATTTTGATGGATCTTCACGTTTTGAGGTCCCCTGAATCCAAAAAAGTGGTTTTCAACATGGTCTGTCTGTGTGTGTGTGTGTGTGTGTGTGTGTGTGTGTGTGTGTGTGTGTGTGTGTGTGGGTGTGTGTGTGTGTGTTCAATTTTAAGCATGAAGGAATTGAGCTAGGAGGTTGAAATTTTATATTTAAGTTAAATACCTCCCGGGACCGACAAAATAAGCTTTTAATCAAAATCGGCCAAAGGATACTAGTACGTTACTGATGTACTTTTCCAGTTTTTTTCGATTTTCTCAAAATTCGCTCTAACGATTTTGATTAAAATTCAAAAATCAATTATTTTTTTGATGCTATCTAAAATGTATATTCGCGTTTTGCTCTCAAAATTGTTTGAAGCACACTTTACTCTTGTGCTTCATAGGAAAGATAGGAGAAATGGTTGCCATGGTAACAAAATATAAATATTTTCCCATACTTATAAATTTTACATCTGAATTCAAATATTCCCTACTGCCGGGAACTAAACACATGTCGACACAAAAAATCTGGTGTGACAAGCACAGTACACAACTTTTGATTACCGAAGGTAAGAGAAAGTTGTGTGCTGTGCCAGTCACACCAGATTTTTGGTTTTGCGTATCTATACATTTAATATAACAACACGAACTATAAACAGCTCTCCTGAAAAATGATAGAAACTGAGATACGCCACTACGTGTTTCAGGCGACGATATATGTTAATATATATAGAGAGAGAAAGTATTGGATTCATCTTCACGTTTTGAGGTCCCCTGAATCCAAAAAAGTGGTTTTCGCGACATGGTCTTTCCATGGGCGTAACTAGGGAATTTGGCTTGGGGGGCCATGGGAACAGCCATCTCCCAGAGTGCCTGGAAGGCTGGAAAACATCGATAACAAGTCTCATTGTAGAAATAACTATTTAAAAAAAAAAATCAAATAGGTTGGTCTCATATTGTTTCAATTTTTCTTGGAGCGAGGAGCCTTCTGGGCCTTTTGCACCTCCCCCCGGGACCTTCATTATTATATTTTATATTTAAGTTAGGTACGCTCCTGGGATGTGTCACTAAGCTTTTGAACAAAATCGGTCAAAAAATACTTGTACTTTACTGATCTACTTTTTCAGTTTTTATCGATTTTCTCAAAATTGACTCCATTGAATTATAAATCAATTATTTTTTAGATGCTCTTTAAAATGTATATTCTCATTTTGTTTGAAGCACACTTTACTCTTGTACTTCATAGTCAAGATAGGAGAATTGGTTGTCATAGTAGCAAAATATAAATATTTTCCCATACTTATAAATTTTACATCTTGAACTCTAATATGGCGGAAACTAAATATATGCAGACACGAAAAAAATATGGTGTCACAAGCACAGAACACAACTGTTGATCACTGAAGGTAGGATGTTGTGCAACTATCACACCAGATTTTTTTGTTCATTTTGAAATAGGCTTATTTAAAAAATCAAAACTAGTAAAAATGATTTTATAAAAAAAAAATACATGTAGAAATTAATAAAAAAAGAATTTTTAGCGAAAATAAATAAATAAAAGAAAAAATTGTGCTTTGGTTCATCAGATGCTCATTTTGATGATGCTGATGATAATAATGATCGAGATGATGATGATGATGATGTAGAAGAAAGCTGGAGAGCGAAGGGGGGCCTCGTAGTCGAAGGTTAGGTACAGCTCCACTGCGCTGTTGCCGAATTGTGCACAACACACAACAACACATGCACATGAGAGCGAAGAGAAGAGAAGAGAAGAGCAACTCGAAACTGAGAGGGAGGGAAAGAGAGATGATAAATTGGAAAAGACAGAGAGAGAGAGAGAGAGAGAAGTGAAAAGAAAAATCAACTGTTTCTTTCTTTCTTTCTTTTTTTTTTTAGATGCTATTATGGATATTTGCTTCCATAGGGGGAGAGAGAGAAGGAGAAGAACTGCAAAATATCACCTCGATTGCAAAGAATAACAACAACAATTACAAGTCTCATTAAAATATTGTAGATATTATTATTATAAAAAAAAATCAAACGGTTATCATACTATTATCTTCCCCCCACTTCATCCCCCGTATATTCATACCGCTCATTAAAGATGTGAAACTTATAAGCAAAATTCAATTGTTTCTTCAGGACAAAAAAAGCATAAAAATTTGGGAAAATAAGAGAAAGTAAAAAAGTGCTTAAAAAAGCATAAAAATCTTTTTTTAACACTCACACTTTTTTTTAATTCACACTCACACACACATTCACTCAGTCTTTTCGGCAACTTAGCCATTTAAGACTTGGACGATAACCGTTAATTATTAATATATCTATTGGGGGTTCAGGCATTTCTATTTAATCCATTTGGTATCCAAATGGCTTAAATAAAATCATCGGACTGCCTGGGGTCCGAACCCGCGTGGTTTGGTATAGAAGGTAGGCACGCTACCAACTACTCCAAGCCCCGTGGGCATAAAAATCTTGAATACAAAGTTGTTCAATAATCATAAATTTTTTTTTTTTTTTTTTATTGAGGTTTGACTACGAGGCCATACCTTACCATATATACATGTATATACAATAAACCATATCAAAAATTTTACATTGTTAATAAATTCCGTTATAAAAATATAGTATGTACAAAAGTATAGTAATTATAAATGTATATACACCCTATTACAAAAACATTTTAAAACAATAGATTTATAAAATAACATTATAAGACAACACTATAGAACAACATTGTAAAATAACACTATACAATAACATTATAAAACGCCCTCGGGGCATGGCGTAGAGGTTAGCGTGCTAACCTCGTATACCAAACGTCGCGGGTTCGGACCCCAGGCAGTCCGATGATTTTATTTAAGCCAATTGGATACCAAATGGCTTAAATAAGAATGCCTGGACCCCTATATGTATATTTATCAATAACGGTTATCGTCTAAAGTCTTAAATGGCCTGAGTTGCCGAAAAGACTGTGTGAATGTGTGTGTGAGTGTGAGTGTGAATGAGAAAAAAAAAAAAAAACATTATAAAACAACACTTTACCAATCAAATTTTATCAAAATGGTACATGAATACGAAGAAAATATCATAAAATTTGAAAAAAGCTTCTCATAGGCAACTTTATTTTAACAAAAAGCTCTACCCATACCCCCCCCCCCCGAAGAAAAAAGCATAAAATTCACAAAAAAAAAGCATAAAAAAGTAATCTCACACTTAGTTTTGCGTAATTTGTGTAGAAAATTAAATATCTAATGATTGCTTATAAAATTCAGCAATAAGCATTTTGCTTAAAATCCGGTCTTTAGTTATTAGTAAAGACTGGACAAAAAAGCATTAAAATATGAAAAATAAATAAAAAGGGATAAGATTCTCTCATATAGTAAAATAATAGTCTTTATGCCTATCAAAGAGATTGTTAAATATTTTTTTTTTTTTTTTTATTTGAAGGAATAAAGTAGCCTACGGGCTTGGTTTAGTTGGTAGCGTGCCTACCTTCTATACCGAACGTCGCGGGTTCGGACCCCAGGCAGTCCGATGATTTTATTTAAGCCATTTGGATACAAGATGGCTTAAATAGAAATGCCTGGACCTCAAATAGATATTATAAATAATATAACGGTTATCGTCAATATCTTAAATGGCCTGAGTTGCCGAAAAGACTGTGTGAATGGGTGTGTGAGTGTGAGTGTGAGGTTTAAAAAAAAAAAGGTATAAAGTGGCTGTTTTGTATTTAAACAATAGATATCTATTATTTTTTTAAATGTCTATATGGCAAAGTCTTTAAAATGTCATGTAGTGGGATTGAGCGTCTTGAATAATAATAAATACGTAGCCTATTGTTGCCATTAAACAAAAAAATTGTTGTCGTATTCTGTATATGTAAAGAAATTAGTTAATGAAATTTGGTAAAGGGCTGAAGACAAAAGCTTTAAAAGATTTAGAATTAATGTAGAAAATGGCTGTGTTGAATTGAATAACAGGGTTGAAAAGGAATGCAGCCAGGTGGGGAGCCTCTAAATCAAACTCCTTTTTTGCAAAACGTTTCGGTCAATTTTATTATGTCATCTTCAGTTGCATAGGAGTTTAGGAGTTTTTTTTTTTTAGCAAATTGAGTTATTAATTGTCTGTTCATAAGCCACTATTATATATTGTAGGCTTATATTGTTTTGTACGTCATATAATACTGGCTGATGAACAGACAAAATTTTAATAGTACGGTATATACAATTGATGGGATGTGGCTGTGAGATGTCAATTTATGTGATATGGAGGACAGCAGCCAGATAGGTAGCATCTATTCAATAAAACAGACTCCTTTAAACAAAACGTTTCGGCCAAATTTATTGCGCCATCCTCAGTTGTTAAAGAGTCTTATGAGAAAATAGAGTTGTCATATGTGTTTTTTGTCATAAGCAAACATTTAATAAATTGCCTATGTATTACAACAATGTAAATATAACAAAAAGTCTGTACGATGTTACACTGAAGAGAAAATTCGAAATGTCAATGTAACATTTCGAATTTTCTCTTCAGTGTAACATCGTACAGACTTTTTGTTATATTTACATTGTTGTAATACATAGGCAATTTATTAAATGTTTGCTTATGACAAAAAACACATATGACAACTCTGTTTTCTCATAAGACTCTTTAACAACTGAGGATGGCGCAATAAATTTGGCCGAAACGTTTTGTTGAAAGGAGTCTGTTTTATTGAATAGAGGCTACCTATCTGGCTGCTGTCCTACATATCACATAAATTGTACGGTATATATTTTAAAAAATTTGGAACAGGAAATATATTACAATTTAAGGGTAATGGTGACTATTTATTCAAAATTTATTATAGAGTGTATTTTTGTATTTTACTTTGTATTTTCGAATGAGTATATAAATAAAAAAAAAATATTACAATTTACATGATTAGTAAGATTAATAATAATAATAATGATAAAATCAGTAATATTAGGGAAAAACACCAGGAAATACTTTTCTTTTTTTAAAATACAATACAATTGCAAAATTACTAGCGCAAATTATCAATATTATAGAGCTTAAATATCTAATCATGGCTTGGTCCCATGGGCTCCCCCTCTCACGGGGAGGGTAAGTGGCAGGGGTTCAAACCCCCCCCCCGGTTTGAACCCCCAATTCCCCCCGTGGCAACGCCTAAGTGTAAATGATAAAGATTTCCTTGTTATTGGTGGTGGTCAAAACTTTGTTTCACGTAAAGCGACCCATATACACACAGTTAAACTGCTCAGTGTACCACGTGTGACGTCATGTCTGAGCGATAAACTGAGGGAACTGTGCAGTTTCTACTCTTGAACAGATAAACTGCGCAGTTTATTGCTCAGTTTCTGCAGTTCTGATTGAGTCGCTGGAGCGACGGGAGTGACTGGTCGCACAGCACAAATTTTTACTTTCTCTTACCTATGTATATATGTAATATATATATAGAGAGAAAGTATTGGATTCATGTCAAAAATTCGATGTCGAGATTTTGATGGATATACACGTTTTGAGGTCCCCAGAATCCAAAAAAGTGGTTTTCGCGACATGGTCTGTCTGTGTGTGGGTGGGTGTGTGGGTGGGTGGGTGGGTGGGTGTGTCTGTGTTCAATTTTAAGCATGAAGGAATTGAGCTACGAGGTTGAAATTTTATATTTTAGTTAAACACCCCCGGGACCGGAAAAATAAGCTTTTAATCAAAATCGGCCAAAGATTACTAGTACTTTACTGATGTACTTTTTCAGTTTTTTTCGATTTTCTCAAAATTTGCTCCAACGATTTTTTTTTAAATTCAAAAATCAATTATTTTTTAGATGCTCTTTAAAATGTATATTCTCATTTTGCGATTGAAATCTTCTGAAGACCACTTTACTCTTGTATTTCATAGGGAAGATAGGAGAAATGGTTGTCATGGTAACAAAATATAAATATTTTCCCATACTTATAAATTTTACATCTGAATTCAAATGTTCCGTACTGTCGGGAACTAAATATATGTCGACACAAAAAATCTGGTGTGACAAGCACAGTACACAACTTTCGATTACCGAAGGTAAGAGAAAGTTGTGTGCTGTGCGCCAGTCACACCAGATTTTTTTCTTAATTTCGGTAATTTAAAGGCGCATTCTGTACTTGTTTGCCAGAATATAAATACAAATCAAATTTTTAAGTATTAATTTTTTAAAATTTTACATTAAAAATACATTTTTTTTCGAAAAAAGTATTTTTTTCAAATCTCAGGGGGTAATTACCCCCTTTACCCCCCCCTTGTATCCGCCTTTGGGAACAGTGTAAATAAAATATACTGTTCATAATCATCATAACAATGAATAAAAAGCCATTCTTAGTTTTATCGGGGCTTATCATAATTTGCCAGAATTGTGTGACGATTCTTGCATTGCATATTCAAATCGCCTGAAAAAAAGCGGCGGCATAGGAAGTACAGCACATTGCTGCTCTTCTTTTTCTTTCCATGTTAGAGAAAGAGAGAGGGAGAGAGTCCACGGATACACACTGCACGAGAGAACTGAAAGAAAAACTGATGGAAAAACTGAAGAGGCTCTCTCAGCTTTAGTTCAAATAACTGTTTTTTGTACAGGAAAACTGCGCGGTGAATAGGCCGCTTGATCCCAGAACTTTTATTAATTTGCGTTCTATATGACACGCTTCCTTATTTAAACCTCCCTTTGAACAATTGTCCAGTCAAACCCCCTTGCAAAATTATTCCTATAACAAAAGAAAACATTTTTTTTCTTTTTAATTTACATTTGACATGACACGTTAATTGAATGTTCTATATACATGTATATAATTTTTGTTGAGAAGTTAAGAAAAAAAATAAAATAAAAATAACATCTTCTGCTAATAGGTGGTGGGCAAAAACAGACAAAAGGACCTACGTTTTTGGGCGCCAGTGAAAAAAACATATTTCTTAGAAAAAATAAAAGAGCCCCTCTCCTGACGCGTCTCTCTCTGTCTCGTTCTTGGTTGGCCCTTGCCCACCCCTAACTCACACACACACACACACACACACACACACACAGACGCATGTTCACGTGTGCAACGCCGCCCCGGTGCCCTTCAATAGGAGAACCACTCCCTTAAATGATCTCTCTTCAAGGAGAGTGAGAGGGAGAGAGAGAGAGAGCAGGTTTTTTTCCTTCTCTTTCTTGATGTGTGTTTGATGTGTTCGGGGGTGGAATTTTTTTTTTTTTTTAGAGACTTTCACAATACATGCATGACTGCAGACAAACAAACAAGTGCAGGCAAAAAAAAAAAAAAGAAATTTCTCAAATGATAGATCGAAAGGGAGGGAGCAGCAACAAGTGGCACTATTAATATCAAGAAAAAAAAATATTAGCAATTTTATTTGTTTAAATTTAATTATGGAAAAGAGATGAGAGACACGTTTTTTTTTTTTTTTTTTTGTTTGGCATTCATTCTATCTATCTTCCCCTGTCTCTCTTTCTTTCTCTCGCTCGCTAATGCGCCTGGCAGCGCTGGCAGCACGCGCGCCATCTCTCCGCCACAGGCTGAACCGTCGCTTTTAATGAAAAGAACATCTGCTGGTTGAAAAGTCACACGTTCGCTTTTATATACGATATATGCCATTCTTTATATTGGTGACAATATCTTTGGCAAAATATAATTAATGAACGTTGAACACAACTTTCGATTACCGAAGGTAAGAAAAATTATGCGTTGTGAGACAGTCACTCCAGATTTTTTAAAATATTAAGTTTGTCTCCAGCCATGGATCAATTTCACCAATATTCGTTAAGTAGGTAATTTTGAAAAATTGGTTTTAAGATGGGGGTAAGAAAGATATTTTTTAATCAAATCTCTGAATTTTTATTTAATTGCCCTTTTCAGCTGCAGATGCCATTAGAGTATTATTATACCTTATTATAGATCTACTTAATATTTAAATTAATAAAACCGATAGCTACCGGGGGACCTTCCACTCGGGATCTCCCACCCGAGGTTTTGCCGCCCTTGGCATTGCTTAACCGCATCGATTGTGGTGACTAATGCTCTACTCAGTTGCTAGAATCTCTGACTTTTAAATTAAATTCTTTTTATTTAAATAATGTTTACTTTCGCAAAAAAGAAAAAAAATCTGGTGTGACTGGCACACAGCACACAACTTACCTTTCGGTAAGAGAAAGTTGTGCACCGTGCTGGTCACACCAGATTTTTTGAAGTATTCAAACCTTTTCCACAAAAAATTTCACTGATATACTTTTTAAAGAGCATATAAAAAATAATTGATTTTTGAATTTTAAACAATTTTGGTGGTGTGAATTTTGAGGAAATCGAAAAAACTGAAAATGTACATCAGTAAAGTAGCCTACTTGTACTTTTTGGCCGATTTTGTTCAAAAGCTTATTTTGAGTGTCCATGTGGGCATTGGCGTAGCCAGAAATTTTTGATGGGGGGGGGATCAAGCCAACTAGTATTTTTTTCAAAAATTTAAGATTATTTTAGGGTATTTGTAAATCATTTTGGTTTGTTTTTTAGCTAGAGTAAATGATTATATTTTACTTTCTCTTACCCTATGTAAAATATAATTTGTATTAAATATCTAGTCATGGCTTGGGTCCCATGGGGGGGGGGTTGAACCCCCAAATCCCCCCTCGGCTCACTGCACTATGCATGTGGGTAACTAACTTAAATATAAGATTTCAATCCGGTAGCTAAATTCCTTCATGCTAAAAATCGTTACACACAGCCAGACCCATTTTTTTGGACTCAGACAACCTCAAAACGTGTATATCCGTCAAAATCTCGACATCGAATTTTTGACATGAATCCAATACTTTCTCTCTATATATATTTCATATATAGGGTAAAAGAAAGTAAAAATGTAAGATTCAATTGAGATTTGAGACTTGTAAATAAAATTGGCCTTGTGCCCTCTAGTCACTATATGGTAGGCTTCTAATGCATTTTCCAAATAAACTCGGACAAAAGACGAGTTCTGAAAATGCAACTATAAATCATGTATGGACTTTGTGAATTATGAAACTCCAAGATTTATGACAAATGCAATATTTTCCCCTTATTTAAGAAAAGATTCAAGTAGCAAAACTGCATTATATAGAAAACAATTTAGAGAGAAAAAGATTTTTTTTATAAATCTGGTGTGACTGGCGCACAGCACACAACTTTCTCTTACCTTCGGTAATCGAAAGTTTTGTTCTGTGCTTGTCACACCAGATTTTTCGTGTCGACATATATTTAGTTTCCCCCGAATATTATACAGTAATATTATCTTAAAAAAATATAAATAGGAATTGTTTTAATAAAATTTTTGAGGAATGTAGCCTCTATAGAGGCCTACTCTCCAAATAAACTTTTATCTGAGGCAAAAACTCTCTAAGCTCAGATCAAAGTTCGAGTGTAATTTGATCCAAATAAAGTGATTAAAAAATGTTATAAATATTTTTTTTAATGGAACTATTTCCGCACTAAACTATAAATTCAAATAAAAAATAATCATTCGAGATAATTTTTATTTTATTACAAAGATAAGAAAAGATCCAGACTTGGGGCTTAACTTCACCCCTCAAGCCACAAGCTCTTTTTTTCTCTAAGTAGCGATTAGAATAAATAATAAATTTCTACATTTTATTAAAAATTAGCTGCCCCGTCCCGCCCGGGTCCGATGACGCAATCTTTCCAAAAACTCCTTTTAGACAATTTATATAAATATACAGATCTAGCTTATTAAGAAGGATTAACCTTCTCAATTATTTAAAAACAAAATTACTGTTAAAGAGACGATTCTCAACGAGTGGCGTCATTTGGGGGGCAAGGGGAGGGGGGCATTTGCCCCCCCCCCAAAGGGCTCTCATTTTTATATCTAAATAAAATATTTCAAAATATATCTTTTGGCCAAATTTAAGTGCCTATGTGTAAGTAAATTTTAAGAAAAAAAAATGTTTGCTCCCCAAAGAAAAAATTTGCCCCTCCCCCCAGAAAAAGTTGAAATGACGCCACTGTGCGCAACGAAGTGTTTTATAGAATTAAAATGCTGCCGCTTCTTATTCGTAGCACTGTACTGTTGTTCGGTGTTATTCAATAAAACAAAGTATTGTCGATATTTATTTTATTTTTAATGTTTCAAATAATGGCTAACTGAAATACATTTTTTTACAGTTTCGAATCTTTAACGTGTAAAGAATTTATAATTTTAGGTCCTGATGATGAATTGATTCGAAACTGTGAAAAAATGCATTTCAGTTGGCCAATAGAGTGGAACGAAAAAGTATGTATTTTTACTTTTTTACTTCCTCTTACCTATATGCACGGCATATGTTAATATATAGAGAGAGAAAGTAGAGGAAAGTACCCAAATTCGGACCCCCATTTTGTTTTTATAGTATAAAGTATATAAATTATTGAAAAAACCTGTTTTAAAGATATGTAATATTTACTTTACTATGTGATGTACTATTGGTAATTTATTTATGGCAAATATATATGTATAAATTACAGGGGTAACAATTTTTAAAAAACTTACACTTTGGTGATTTTCAAAAGGTTGCCTAAACTGGACCCCTGGGTAAAATGACCAAAAACTTAATTTACTGAACTAGGAAAGGGAATAAATCTGAAAAACAATTATAGAACGGTTTGACAAAAAAATATATTTTATTTTAACATTTTTTAATGTAAAAATTGAAAATGTGATTGAAAAAAATAAAAATAAAAATAAATGTGAAAATTGAAAAAAAAGGAATGTTGAAAATGTGAAAAGTCAAGGTAAATACTTCAACATTGGGTTTTATAAGGGTAGAAGTTTACATAAAAGTTTTACATAAAACATCACACATTATGTAGGGGGTCCAGTTTAGGCAACTGTTGGGGGTCCGTTTTAGGCACCTCACTTCTGCATTTTCAAAACGCCATATTTGATAAAAAAAACATCACATTGGAAATAATTACATGGTCAAATGATTCCTTCAACATTACCATTTAAGAATATATAAGGGTTGGAAGGCTTACCTGTCACTTATAGCGTCCAATCAAAAAAACTGAGCACTCACAAAACTTTTAATTTTGCCAAAACACGTAATGGCTAACTGTCAAGTAAACAACTAGAGCAGGTGACGTTAGGGCACTTCTACTTTGTGGTGGAATCTTGCACTAGTATCTACACTGTCTTTCGCTAAGTTTCAGCACTAAACAGAGACAATAACCATGGGGGTCCACATTAGGGCAGGGGTCCGTATTTGGGTACTTTCCTCTATTGTATTCATGTCAAAAATTCGATGTCGAGATTTTGACGGATATACACGTTTTGAGGTCCCCTGAGTCCGAAAAAGTGGTTTTCGCCACATGGTCTGTCTGTGTGTCTGTGTGTGTTAAATTTTAAGCATGAAGAAATTGAGCTAGGAGGTTGAAATTTTATATCTAAGTTTTGTACCCTCCTGGACCGTGAAAATAAGCTTTTAATCAAAATCGGCCAAAGAATACTATTACTTTACTGATGTACTCCATGAGACGTGACACGAAGCTTTTGAGCAAAATCGGTTATCCCTACTAGGGGCCAAAGCCTAGTAAACGATTTTGATTAAAATTGAAAAATAAATTATTTTTTAGATGCTCTTTAAAATGTATGTTGCCCTCGGGGCATGGCGTAGAGGTTAGCGTGCTAACCTCGTAGCCTATACCAAACGTCGCGGGTTCGGACCCCAGGCAGTCCGATGATTTTATTTAAGCCAATTGGATACCAAATGGCTTAAATAAGAATGCCTGGACCCCCATATATGTATATTTATCAATAACGGATATCGTAAAAAGTCTTATATGGCCTGAGTTGCCGAAAAGACTGTATGAATGTGTGTGTGAGTGTGAATGAGAAAAAAGTGTGAATGTTTAAAAAAAAAAAAAAAAAAAATGTATGTTCTCATTTTGCCATTGAAATCTTCTGAAGACCACTTTACTCTTGGGATTCATAGGAAGGATAGGAGAAATGGTTGCCATGCGTAACAAAATATAAATATTTTCCTATACTTATAAATTTTACCCCTGTCCCCTGAATCCAAAAAAGTGGTTTTCGCAACATGGTCTGTCTGTGCGTCTGTGAACAATATATCTCAAGATCGGAAAGAGTTAGGAAGTTGAAATTTTATATTTTTTAGTTAGGCACCCCATGGGACGTGACACAAAGCTTTTGAACAAAATCGGCCAAAAAGTACTAGTACTTAAATGATGCACTTTTTCAGTTTTTTTTTTTTTCTCAAAATTAGCTCCAATGAATTTGTTTAAAATTCCTACTAGGGGCCAAAGCCTAGTAAACGATTTTGATTAAAATTGAAAAATAAATTATTTTTTAGATGCTCTTTAATATGTATATTCTCATATTGCCATTTAAATCTTTTGAAGCACACTTTCCTCTTGAACTTCATAAGAAAGATAAGAGAAATGGACAAACGATAACGAATTTGTTCAAAACCTTCATGTTACGTCTCAGGGGGTGCCTAACTTAAATATAAAATTTCAACCTCCTTGCTCTTTTCATTCTTGAGATATTTTGTTCATAGACAGACAGACACACACACACACACACAGACTTTCAGTGTCCCACTTTTTGGGACTCAGATGACTCTCAAAACTTGTATTTCCATCAAAATCTCCATATTGAAGAGAAATTTTTTCCTATCTTCAATTGATTTGGATCCAAATCAATTGAAATAAAATGGGACAGGGTCTAAATAGCCTCGGATGCCGAAAAAGATATTAATTAAATAAAAAAAAAATAAAATAAAAAAACACTAAATGGCAGCAATAGCCAAAAATGCAAAATTAAAAAAAAAGCATGTTATATTACAAAAATTTGAAAAAAGTCTTTCATAAAAGTCGCTTTTTGCAAGTTTGGAAACTTGCAAAGTTGTGTGCTGTACGCTAGTCACACCAGCTTTTTAAAAAAGGGGTCAAGTGATGGGTTCAATTGCCTGTGGCTCTCTCTAATAATGCAGATATAACGAATACTAATGAAAAAAAAAAATTGATCTTAAAAATCCCAACAATAAAAATAAAAGTTCGTTAAATCCTTTCTCAAAAAAAAAAAAAAAAAAAATTGTAACAGAAGAAAAGAAACTCAGTATGATGGGAACACGAAATTGAATGTATCAAATGTGGCCAACGGCGTTATCTTTTGATTTTGAAAAAGGTAGAGTTGGCGGTGGTGGGGGGGGGGGGTGATTTGTCTGTAAAGGATGGCCCGGGTCCGAAGGGTTCAAGGGTCAGGGGGTCCGCCCTATGGGCAAGGGGTCAATTCGGTGGCGCGTGTGCCACCCAGGCCCTATGACCCTACCACCAACGGTTAATTCGTTTTTAAACGGGCCACATTTCATTTTCTCGGCCAAGCAATGATCCCCTCGACATGTCTACAAGCAAATCCGACAGTTAAAATGTCCATCATATTTCACATACGAGCATCAGGTTTACTTACATACCTAACAAAAATTTATCTATTAAGCCAAATGGCTGTTTATTAGGGAGATTTTCTTTTATGAACAAAAAAAAAAACCTCTCTGAACTGTATTAATGAAAATGGAAGGGTTGTGAGCAAAATGTACGATTTATCGAGTTCAAGTAACCATTTTTTGTGGGGGGGGGGGGGGCTCTAAAAACCTAAAATTTAATGGATGTTCGATAGTAAGAAAGAAGAAAAAAAAAACTTTAAAAAAAAAATGTTTTTATTTAAATTGAACTAAAAAGAGAGAAATAATTTAATTGTTCTTGTTAAAATTGTTGAATAATTATGAATTAAAATAAAAGCGTGGGGCGCTACGAATTTATTCCGAGGCTCTAAGAATATAAAATTCTTTAAGCTATCAATGAGCCCCCACGCTTTTATTTTAAGTCATAAATATTCAACAATTTTAACAAGAACCATAGGCGTAGACAGGAAATTTTGGATGGGGGGGGGGGGTTCAGGATGATTTCTCTCCCCCCCCCTCCCCCAACTAATTTGTCCAACTAAGGTGTCTAATGAAATAGAATGGGAGTGGCTTCTTTTTGGACGCCCCTAATACAATTTTTACCATCCCTTATTGCAAAAACATATATTTACGATATTCTATAGTTCTTTAGCTTTCTAAAAATCATTCATTCGTAAAAATCTGTTTATTATTAACGAAATTATTTACAAAATAGTTATTAAAGTATTATAAAAAGACACTTTGGCTGCCTATCTTTTAGGCGTTTTGCTCTTTCCGTCAGTAGAGATCATACGAATAAACATAATTTTGTTCATAATTTCGTTAATTATTAACAGATTTTCTAGAATGAATGATTTTTGGAAAGCTAAAGAGCTATAAAATATTGTAGATATATCTTTTTTGCATTCAGGGATACCTAAAATTTCATTTGTGGTGTCCAAAGGTAAAATAAAAGCTGAAAAAATTCGATTTTTTTAAGCGTTTGAAGGATTGATCCAGGGCTAGTTTTTCTTTTTTTTTTTAAGTGCAGAAACCCTTTGGTTTACATTCCAATTTGTTAATTGTTCCACAACTATTTTGACAAATTGCCAGCTGTGCGGCTCAAATAAAGATAATTTCAAAATA
>JAKCPI010016647.1:0-25006 GCA_023213315.1 Euborellia annulipes | reverse complement strand
ATATTTATACGTAGAGAGCGAAAATTCTTGTGCCCTCAAGGCTTTATTTATTATATAGGCCTATATACATATATATATATATATATATATATATATATATATATATATATATATATATATATTTTTTTTTTTTTTTTTTTTTTCAAGTTTAAAGTCAATCAAGGATAAGCAAGAAAAACCGCAAAGGACAACCTAAAAAAAAGAACATTAGATTTGATTTTAATTTATGTATAGAGTTTCCGAAAAAAAAGGGCTTAATTAGATATCTATGGCGCCATGTGGCGGCTCTTCCTCCCTTCCAAGGACTTTAATGCTATTTTTATTTGAACATATAATTATCATTCATATCAACGAGAAGAGAAAAAACGGGGGATTGAACCCTGGACTTTGGATAATTAGAAAATCACTATGGAGCGTTAATGCGGTGATTGTCTTTTTAGCAATGTTCATTTTATGCAAGAAAACAGTCTGCAAATAGATGAAGTTTCTTTAGTTATCGATGCTTTAAATTTAGTGGGACTTTAAATTAAGCGGTTGTAAATGATTAACTTAACGATCAGTTAATCCAGGGCCGGTTTCACACCTCACACTTTTTCACATTCACACTCACAAACACATTCACACAGTCTTTTCGGCAACTCAGGTCATATAACTTTTACGATATCCGTTATTGATTAATATACATATTAAGGGTCCCGGCATTCTTATTTAAGCCATTTGGTATCCAAATAAAATCTTCGGACTGCCTGGGGTCCGAACCCGCGACTTTTGGTATACGAGGTTTGCGCCAAATTTTGTTCTTCTTCTTCTTTCTATGCCGTTGTTATCCCCGCGGTGCGGGGTCAGCGGTAAAGGGATAGGTGGAATGGGTTTTTTGCGACCGGAAGAAATAGAACAGGCCGGCCCGTCGCACGGTCTGACACCTGTTGAAAATATAGAAGGAAAGGACTGACATGTAAAGAATAGAAGGACTGCCAGTTCCAGCTCGGGTAGCTCGTGGTCGCCATTCACATACCCACAAGATATGGGCCCCTGAGCAAATTGGCGCCAAATTTTTTATAGAGATTAAATGTTTAAGAAGATTCTAGGTACTGGAAATCAAAAGTACTGCCCCCGGCGGACCCTCGTATTTTCTTAATTGGATTATGTTACGCATAAAGGAACCAAGCGCCATCAACCTAAATCTGATATAAAGATCATTTTATTTGCACAATTGTAAACAAACCCAATGGAAATAACTTTTTTCTTGTTTTGTACAAAAAAGAGTAAGAATGTTGCGATTTAAATAAAAAAGTAGATCTTTTTCCCCTACAAGATGGCGGTATTGTCTCAATTTCGATCATAATGGCGCTTGGTTGCTTTCTGCATAATATTGTCCAATTATAAAAAGAAAATTGAATGGGTGTCTGGAAGAAGGGCATAAGTTACAATTTTAAAATTTTACAGGAGAAGCGAAAAAGTGAAGTTGCTCATGTTAAGGTCCTTAACTAATTAATTGCAAAAGTCACACTTATGAACTTCTTCCATTTTTTGACTAAAAAATTAATCCAACATTGAGGTTTTATTGGTGAGGGCCAAACACTTATCCCCTGGCCGAACCCAGGATCTCCGCCTTTCCGGGGCATAGGCGTGCCCCAGAAAGGCGGAGATCCTGGGTTCGATTCCCGGGGGCCACGGGATGACTGGCCTCACCAATAAAAAACACTCACATGTCTTGTTGAATATATCTATGACTAGTTAGCTCGAATCGAGGTATTTTGAATACTATTATCTTATTCAAATATAGATCTCGAAAATATTTAACTAAAAAAATTAATATGTTAAACCACTAAATTACATTAGAAAAAGGATTTTAAAGACAAGTAAAACACTATTTCATTTCATTTGAAAATGTAACATATGCCCTTCTTCCAGACCCCAATTCTTTTTTTTTTTTATTGTCAACCTAACCCCCATTCAATTATTATTACTATTCCAATCCAGTGCCTGCTTGAGGATTTGTTTACATTCATAGAATACATAAATCCAAAGAATAATAAATATTTCTCTACACATTTCCTATGGGAGAAATCGTAACTTTAGGAATTAATAAAAGTTATAGGAATTAGGGACCCTAAACGTCGTCTATAAGAATGCAAAATTTCGTTTCAGCGTGACAGACGGACAGACAGACACTACTATTATATACTGTATATTTAGATTATTTAGATATAGGAAAACAGGGGAATAAAAAATATAATTTGTTAACGTCGCTGTTAAAACTTGGTTTAGAGAACGCTGGTGTTATTACTTTACTTTTACACCCAATTTATGATGTTAAATTTTAACGTCTGTTTTTAGAGAATAGCATTTTTTCTAAATATACCAGAAAATCAAAGGGACGAATTATTTTGTATTTCTTAATATGAAAGAATAAAAAAAAAAAAACATTTTTGTTAGTTTGAATGGAAAATTTTCATTCCCTCTGCTTAGTCTTTCTATGGGAACTGAAGACGCCTAATGTCCACGCCACCAGCATCACAATTTCTTCGAAGCAAAGCTTTCGAATTTGTATTTTGCGCATGCGCAGTGTGAATGAACCAGTGTGAAAGGAACATTCTCCCGAATTATTTTCCTATCTTTTTAGCCTCCACCTGGCTGCCAACCTTCCACTATTATTAGTAATATTCCGCCGGCAATCACATTATTTTTTTCCTTAGAGAAAATTTTTTAAATTATAAAGCTATCAGAGCTAGGAAATATATATATTTTGGGGATTATTATAACGAGTATATAGAGGAAGTGGTGTAGTGGCAGCCAAAGCGAAAAATAAATATTTTGTCCGTATAGAGTTTCGATGGCATCATCAGGGCTGAAAATTATGCCTACATCAAAATATTCTTATTATTATATAAAGTTAATTGCGCCAAGGAAAGCTTGCGTCCTGGGCCAAAATTATAATTTGCGCCCCCCCCCCCCTCTCTTTCAAAAAAAAAAATTATATTTTATAATAAATTTCTGCCGCTCTCGAATTCTGGGACCCCTGGACCAATTCCAACGCCCCCCCCCCACCCCCCACCCTAGAACGGGCGCTGTTACTAGACGACTCTAAATTAGAAATTACAATAAATACATTATAAATATTCCTTCTAATAACAAAAATATTTTTAGACCGAAACTCCTCAAACGCTAATATTTAAAACCCCCCCAAGCCCCCGGAAAGGGGGAGATCCAGGGTTCGATTCCCGGGGGCCAAGGGATGGGCCCATCATTAAGCAATCACTAACCTTCAACATAAAAATATTTTTAGTTAAGTTTGTTATTTTTTGCCTTCGCTACAATATTATTATGAATAATACAATTTTGTTTTTCGCGGAACCAAAATCCTGATTTTGCGGAATCAAAAATTCATGTGCCGTTCGCGGAACCAAAAATTTTTTACCCTTTTTTTAGAGCCAAAATTTTTTTCCGCCCGCGAAACTAAATCGAATTTTTGACATGAATCCAATACTTTCTCACTATATATATATTTATTAACATATACTTTTAGGTAAGAGAAAGTAAAAACAATTGTTTTTTATATAAACATGATTTTTTAAAGTCTTTTGGGCATTTTAGGCCATGACGATACACGATACGGGTTCAGGCTCATTTATTTATACCATTTGGTATTCAAATGATTTAAATAAATATTCTTCTAACTGCTTGGGATCCGAACCCGCGTCCCTTGGCTTTAAGACTATCAATATTGACAACTCTTCTCAGCCACGTGGCCGTTTAGTTAATTATAATAAAACTTCAAAAAATATTTAAATAAAGAATTTCATATCATATTAATAATTGAGAATTATTTTAAAAAAAAATGTTATCTTTGGTGGGGCATATTATTATTTTTTCTTAATAAATAATCACTCAAAGATAAAAGTTTTCACATTTTTTTTTTTTTTTAATTGAAAGCTGGAAATGGGATGGACAAAAGGAGTTCAGTGACCTCGAAAAATTTTGGGGTTGGTTTAGTTTCTTTCTCTCTCTTGTCCCTTGGAACCGCCCCCAAAAGCATTTACTAGCCCTCTGAAAACTTGCAGTTAACTATGCACTCCCTCTCTCTTGAATTTAAAGACATTGCCAACTCTCCCTCTCTGGCCATGTTGCCATTTTCTAAAAAATTATCTTTTTACTCAAACATTATTCACCTAAACGAATTCTTTTGTTTTAACATTTTTTTTTTTTTATTTAACAATTTCTTATCATAATTTTAAGTAAGGTAGAAAATTGTAATTGAAAATATTTTCTCATCTTAAAATGCCACCCACGATTAATTGGGGAATTGCCACCCCTTCTACTCCCTTCTACTAATACCAAACGCTGAAAAAATAATTTTTTTAAAGAAGTATTTTTAATTATCCGAACTATTATATAATAATATGTCTCTATTAGGGCTGCGCAAAATAATCGATTAATCGATTATTTCGATTTTTGGGAAAAATGCCTTTGAAAAGATCGGATGAGACTCGTATCAAAATTTGATTTTTTTTTTTTTTTTTTTTAACACTCACACTTTTTTCTCATTCACACTCACACACACATTCACACAGTCTTTTCGGCAACTCAGGCCATATAAGACTTTAGACGATATCCGTTATTGATTAATATACATATAGGAGTCCAGGCATTCTTATTTAAGCCATTTGGTATCCAAGTGGCTTAAATAAAATCATCGGTCTGCCTGGGGTCCGAACCCGCGACGTTTGGTATATGAGGTTAGCACGCTAACCTCTACGCCATGCCCCGATAGCCAAATTTGATTTTCAAGAAAGGGGAAAAAAGTTTTCCGAGGAATGAAAAAAATTTCGTTTTCTAAAAAAAGAGGAAAAATTTCGTTTCGATAAAATTATATGGCTCAGAATTATCTCCCAAATTATCTCTGAGCTTGGGCACAAAAGCCATATAATTTTGTATGAAGCAAAT
Organism: Euborellia annulipes; assembly: GCA_023213315.1. Lineage (NCBI taxonomy): Eukaryota > Metazoa > Arthropoda > Insecta > Dermaptera > Anisolabididae > Euborellia > Euborellia annulipes. Next base: position 20,059 of record JAKCPI010016647.1, on the reverse strand, counting down.
AATTATTGACGAGTCCTGGTTTGATCACATGTGCACTTGCACTATGTGTATAATTCCCGATAACTGAAGATGGCCAAATAAATTCAGGCCGAAACGTCTTATTCTGGGAGTTTTATTAACCTGGACAATCCCAATTTGGCTGATATCTCCAATTCTCCACTGTAATCACATCACAGCCACGACCTCAAAAGCAACTAAGCTAAAAAAGATTTCCATAGTAGCGGCAAAAATTTCGGTTTCCTAAAAATAAAGTAAAATGGAAGGGAAAAAAAAATTACTAGAGAAAAAAATTGTATAATCGATTTTTTTCATAATTGATTATTTTTCATATAATCGATTATTTTTCCGCCTGTCCCAACTCAATAATCGATTAATCGAAATAATCGATTATTTTTTCATAATCGATAATCGTTTTTTTCCATAATCGAACACCCCTAGTCTATTTCGCTCCTTAAATGAAAGTGACGCAACCCAAAAAGTCTCTTTTTTCAAAAAAGCAGTTTAAAGATTTATATTTTCTTAATGGGAAACGCGTCTCATTTTGCCCTTGAAATCTTTTGAAGCACTCTTTACTCTTGTACTTCATTTGAAAAATATAGGAGAAATGGATACAAAATATAAAAAATATTTTCACATGTTTATATTTTATATCTTGAAAATGTTCAAATGTAGAGCCTACTGTCAGAAACTGCATGTCGGCACAAAGAATCTGATGTGACAAGCACACAACAGAACACAAATTTCAATTGCCGAAAATAAGAGAAAGTTGAGTGTTGTGCGACCAGTCACACCAGATTTTTCTTTTTTTTTTTAATATTTGTTTTATCTCTCTGTTCTGTGTTCTGAAACGTTCACTAGGAGAATTGATATTTTTGTAAAACTTGGTAAAATATTTAAATATCATAATTTCCTGTCACCTGATGATAGTCGAATAAATGTAAACCGAAACGTCGTCAATTTTTTGGTAAAGAAGCTACTCTTTCCTATTCTAATTTGCATATTATTAGAAATGAATTCCTTTCAAAATAACTGAAAAAAAATCACTCCTATTCTACAGAAAAAAATGACAGCTGGTTGCGAAAAGTTGCAGGTGTAATTTCTGATGAGAGAAGATTGCCATCAAATAAGTTCTTAAAATTATAGAAGAAAATAAAAAACAAAAAAATTGAAATTTCCTCAAACGAAATTTTCAACGAAAATTGATTAATCCATTTCTTTATTATTTCGCAGAGAGAGGAACTAATTTGTTAAAAGAGATGTATAATTAAGAAAGAGCAAAAAAGTCCCAGCGAGTGACGTCGTCGTCGCCGCCGCCGCCGTCGTCAAAAATTATAAAGTTGAATGTATCATGGAACTATTTCCTCTTCACATTAAAAATGATAAATGGAATATGTTATTCTCTGAAATGGACAAATAATTATTTTGTATTTTACAAAGATAAAGCTGAGTCAAATGTGGTCGAGATCTGGATCGGTATGAGAATAATCATCTCTTCCAAGGTTACATTTATCAAAGAAAGATTCAAATAATAAACATCTCTGCTATTCTGCGAAGAAATTAAGACTAATTAATAAAACAAAATGAATAAACTTGATGTAATTGGCGGAAAAGGAGAAAACGGCCCTCCCCCGGCCCCTACTCAACCAAAAAATCATTTTTAATCCAGAAAATGGCTAACAGAAATGAAGAAGAAGGCAGCCAGGTAAAGAGCCTCTATTATTAAACAAAACTCCTTTGTTGCAAGAAGTTTCGGCCAACTTTATTGTGCCATCTTCAGTTGCCTAAGTTCGCCAATCGTCTGTCCATAAGCCAGTCATATACTATGGCCTATGTATCGAAGAACAATGCAAATGTGAGCATTCAAAGCAAAAATGGACCAAGTCCAAAAGTAAACAAAATGTTCTTATTTTTCCCCTTTTGGATAGAAAATTCTGAAAGTTATTCGCTGTAATAATGAACCATGTCTGAATTTCAATACTAATCCTCCAGAGTGGAGCAGTTCCTTAATAAAAAAAAAAAAATCTAAAAATCCAAAAATCTGAATATAAAATTTAAAAATCTGGTGTGACTGTCGCACAGCACACAACTTTCTCTTACCTTCGGTATATATATTAACATATATAGAGATAAGAGAAAGATACGTTCCCATTATAAGTTATAACAAAACCTCACTTCTTTCGTCATATAAATATCAGAATTAAATTAATGATTTTTATGTTTAATATGCTTTTTTTATTTTGTATAAATCGTGGTTTATTTTAGCAAATAATAAGACATTGAATAATAGAACGTGGCTGTATTGTTTAATAGGAAAGAGGATGCAGCCAAATAATTGAGCCTCTATTTGGTAATAAACACTCTTTATTGGGACGTTTCGACTGGAATCAACCCTGCCATCTTCAGCCTTCAAAGAACATATTTAAATTTGATATATAAAAATAGAGTTGTCATTAGTTAATAATACAAGTTGTTTGCATTTTTTGTCCAAAGAATGTAATAATTCTTAAAATACCAACAAGTGATTAAAGATTATAAGCTTGACCTTCATGGTATCACTTGTTGGTATTTTAAGAATTATTCATTGGTCAAAAAATGCAAATAACTTGTATTAACAAATGACAACTCTATTTATGTATGTAAAATGTAAATATGCTCTTTGAAGGCTGAACATGGCAGGGTTGATCCCAGCCGAAACGTCCCAATAAAGTGTTCATTACTGAATAGAGGCTCAATTATTTGGCTGCATCCTCTTTCCTATTAAACAAATAATAATACAGATAGATGCATTCACTCTGAACAATGAAAACTTAGGCTGAATTGAGCAAAAACGTTTTGTCAGAAAAAGTTTTTGACTAATCGTGCCTAAAATTGTTTTTCCAACGCTTTTCTGTGGGTCAACGCACACCGAGGAGGCAAAACATAATTAAGCATGATTTGATATATTTGAACAAAATGTTTTGCCATTGAGCGTTTTGCACAATCGGTGTGCGTTGGCAGTGAGCAAAACGTTAGCTATTTTTGCTCAATTGGTGTGCGTTCAGCCTAAGTTCAAAGTGAATGCAACTACTTGATGACAACTGCAGCACTAGCAACCGAAAAGTTGTATTTTTTAGTAATTAAAAACACTTTTTGTATTATTACTTGCTAAAATAAACCTCGATGTATGCCAAAAGCATGTCTTTTATTCCTAATAAAGAATGAATTGTTGCAACACCCATCCTCTTCGGCAGATTTAGAAAAGAAACGACTTAATACAATAGATAAAAAAAAACTCCCTGGTAAGAATAACCTGGCGCCGCGGCGTCATTGGAGTGCGTGTGCGTGTCAAAAGTTGTTAGGTCACAAAAAAATTAATTGTCGGGGTCAAGATTTTATAAAAACCAAAGTTAATATTGAATCCGATTTGATTTTAGTAATTTCATGAGAGAATTTTCCTTACAAAGAGACAACATTAGAATAAAAATCTTTTTATATCTAAAAGAAGCTTCTCTCTGAATAATTTTAACGAAATTCCTTTCTAGTTGATCTTAATAATAAAAATAATGGTGGAGATTGGTATTTGAGTGATTCAGAGGAGAGATGCTCTGGGAACATGTTGATTTTAGTTAGTGACCTTGCCCATGACTCATTTGCTTGGTTTGCTGGGTCCAGTCAGATAAGATGCTGATCATTCATCTCCATTTGCTATTAACCCTCAGGTGGGAAACTGAATTCAAATCTTGCTTTAAGCAAATTGCTCAAGCTGAGATATTGCATTTGCAGAATTAAGAAACAGGTGATTTATTAAATACTAGTTGCAAAGCCCGCTGAAGGCGATACTTTTCCCATTTCATTTTTACTTTCTCTTATCTCTATATCGTCGCTTGCATCAGTAGTGACGTATCTCAAAAAAAATTAAAAATTGAGATCCAACGGGTATGGCCGTGCCCTGGCCTTCTTTACATTATCACAAAGTGATGAATCTGTATTTCCATGTTTTTCGTATTATTTAGGTTTTTTGGTTTTGCGTATCTATACATTTAATATAACAACACGAACTATAAACAGCTCTCCTGAAAAATGATAGAAACTGAGATACGCCACTACGTGTTTCAGGCGACGATATATGTTAATATAAATATAGGAGAAAAATCTGGTGTGACTGGCGCATAGCACACAACTTTCTCTTACCTTCGGTAATCGAAAGTTGTGTTCTGTGCTGTCCCACCAATTTATTATGTCGCATATATTTGAGTTCCCAATAGTACAGAACATATGAATTCAGATGTAAAATTTATAAGTATGGGGAAAATATTTATATTTAGTTACCATGGCAACCATTTCTCCTATCTTTCCTATGAAGCACAAGAGTAAAAGTGTGCTTCAAACAATTGAGGGCAAAACGAGAATATACATTTGAAAGATCATCTAAAAAATAATTGATTTTTGAATTTTAATCAAAATCGTTAGAGCGAATTTTGAGAAAATCGAAAAAAACTGAAAAAGTACATCGGGTAAAGTACTAGTAATCTTTGGCCGATTTTTGATTAAAAGCTTATTTTCCGGGCCCGGGGGTGTTTAACTTAAATATAAAATTTCATCCTCGTAGCTCAATTCCTTCATGCTTAAAATTGAACACACACAGACAGACCATGTGGCGAAAACCACTTTTTCCGGTCTCAGGGGACCTCGAAGCGATGAGGGTTATCAAAATCTGACATCGAATTTTTGACATGGATCCAATACTTTCTCTCTCTATATATATTACATATATACATAGGTAAGAGAAAGTAAAAATTATTGGATTCATATCAAAAATTCGGTGTCGAGATTTTGATGGATCTTCACGTTTTGAGGTCCCCTGAATCCAAAAAAGTGGTTTTCGCGACATGGTCTTTCCATGGGCGTAACTAGGGGATTTGGCTTGGGGGCCATGGGAACAGCCATCTTCCAGAGTGCCTGGAAGGCTGGAAAACATCGATAACAAGTCTCATTGTAGAAATAACTATTTAAAAAAAAAAATATGGGGATTGACTTCCCGAGACTTTCTCGTATATCTTTTGGAATTACGTCTGGGTGTGTGTGGAACACGATTGCTTAAAAACCAAAGCAGCTGGATCAATGAAATTTGGTATATGCTCCTTACACTAAAATTGTAGATTTCTATCAACTTTTGGAGTAAATACGTCACTTGGAAGTAGTACTTTACTTAAAAGTTTTTTCAAAAAAATTTTTGAAATTTTCAATTTTTTTGTTATATTACGATAAAATACTCTATTTTAAAAGTTTTTATTCTTTGACATTTTTTTGAAAACTGAATAGTTTTGAAATAATCAAAATTCTATTTCTTCTTTGATTATTTCAAAAACTATTCAGTTTTCAAAAAAATGTCAAAAAATAAAAACTTTTAAAATAAAGATATTTTATCATAATATAACAAAAAATTGAAAATTTCAAAATTTTGAAAAACTTTTGAGTAAAGTACTACTTCCAAGTTATTCACTCAAAAGTTGATAGAATCTACAATTTAGTGTAAAGGCATATACGAAACTCATTGATCTAGCTGCTTTGGTTTTTTGCAATCGTGTTCCCCCCCACACACACACACACACACACACAGACATAATGCCAAAAATGGTTTTTTTTTGGACTCAGGGAGGTCTAAAACGTGAAGAAACATCAAAATCTCGAAGTCGAATTTTTTTACGATTACATACACTTTCTCTATACGAGAAAGTAAAAATCAAATAGGTTGGTCTCATATTGTTTCAATTTTTCTTGGAGCGAGGAGCCTTCTGGGCCTTTTGCACCTCCCCGGGGACCTTCATTATTATATTTTATATTTAAGTTAGGTACGCTCCTGGGATGTGTCACTAAGCTTTTAAACAAAATCGGTCAAAAAATACTTGTACTTTACTGATCTACTTTTTCAGTTTTTATCGATTTTCTCAAAATTGACTCCATTGAATTATAAATCAATTATTTTTTAGATGCTCTTTAAAATGTATATTCTCATTTTGTTTGAAGCACACTTTTACTCTTGTACTTCATAGTCAAGATAGGAGAATTGGTTGTCATAGTAGCAAAATATAAATATTTTCCCCATGCCTATAAATTTTACATCTTGAACTCTAATATGGCGGAAACTAAATATATGCAGACACGAAAAAAAATCTGGTATCACAAGCACAGAACACAACTGTTGATTACTGAAGGTAGGATGTTGTACAACAAGTCACACCATATTTTTTGTTCATTTTGAAATGGCTTATTTAAAAAATCAAAACTAGTAAAAATGATTTTATAAAAAATAATTCAAAAAAAAAAAAAGAATTTTTAGCGAAAATAAATAAATAAAACAAAAAAAAAAAATTGTGCTTTGGTTCATCAGATGCTCATTTTGATGATGCTGATGATAATAATGATCGAGATGATGATGATGATGTAGAAGAAAGCTGGAGAGCGAAGGGGGGCCTCGTAGTCGAAGGTTAGGTACAGCTCCACTGCGCTGTTGCCGAATTGTGCACAACACACAACAACACATGCACATGAGAGCGAAGAGAAGAGAAGAGAAGAGCAGCTCGAAACTGAGAGGGAGGGAAAGAGAGATGATAAATTGGAAAAGACAGAGAGAGAGAGAGAAGTGAAAAGAAAAATCAACTGTTTCTTTCTTTCTTTCTTTTTTTTTTAGATGCTATTATGGATATTTGCTTCCATAGGGGGAGAGAGAGAAGGAGAAGAACTGCAAAATATCACCTCGATTGCAAAGAATAACAACAACAATTACAAGTCTCATTAAAATATTGTAGATATTATTATTATTATTATAAAAAAAATCAAACGGTTATCATACTATTATCTCCTCCCCCACTTCATCCCCCGCTTATATTCATACCACACATTAAAGATGTGAAACTTATAAGCAAAATTCAATTCTTTCTTCAGGACAAAAAAGCATCAAAAATTTGGAAAAAAAAGTGCTTAAAAAAGCATAAAAATCTCTTTTTTTTTAACACTCACACTTTTTCATTCACACTCACACTCACACACACACCTTCACACAGTCTTTTCGGCAACTTTTAAGCCATTTAAGACTTTGACGATAACCGTTAATTATTACATATATCTATTGGGGGTTCAGGCATTTCTATTTAATCCATTTGGTATCCGAATGGCTTAAATAAAATCATCGTACTACCTGGGGTCCGAACCCGCGTGGATTTGGTACCTAGAAGGTAGGCACGTTACCAACTACTCCAAGCCCCGTGGGCATAAAAATCTTGAATACAAAGTTGTTCAATAATCATAAAATTTGAAAAAAGCTTCTCATAGGCAACTTTATTTTAACAAAAAGCTCTACCCAAACCCCCCCCGAAGAAAGCATAAAATTCACAAAAAAAAAGCATAAAAAAGCCCAACCTCACACTTAGTTTTGCGTAATTAGTGTAGAAAAACGGCTGGCGCACAACACACAACTTTCGGTAATCGAAAGTTGTGTGCTGTGCTGTCACACCAGATTTTCGTGTCGAGATAGATTTAGTTCCCGACAGTACGGAATTCAGATGTAAGATTACAAGTATGGGGAAAATATTTATATTTTGTTACCATGGCAACCATTTCTCCTGTCTTCCCTATGAAATACAAGAGTAAAGTGGTCTTCAGGAAGATTTCAATTACAAAATGAGAATATACATTTTAAAGAGAATCTAAAAATTAATTGATTTTTTGAATTTAAAAAAAAATCGTTGGAGCAAATTTTGAGAAAATCGAAAAAAACTGAAAAGTACATCAGTAAATTACTAGTACTCTTTGGCCGATTTTGATTAAAAGCTTATTTTTTCCGGTCCCGGGGGGTGTTTAATTTAAATATAAAATTTCAACCTCGTAGCTCAATTCCTTCATGCTTAAAATTGAACACACACCCACCCACCCACCCACAGACAGACCATGTCGCGAAAACCACTTTTGGATTCGAGGGGGACCTCAAAACGTGAAGATCCATCAAAATCTCGACATCCGAATTTTTGACATGAATCCAATACTTTCTCTCTATATATATATTACATATATACATAGGTAGAGAAAGTAAAAAGGTAAAGTAGCTGTTTTGTATTTAAACAATAGATATCTATTATTTTTAACTTTCTCGTACCTCTATATATATGTTAATATATAGAGAGATGAGTGTTGGTTTTTCATGTCAAAAAATCGATGTCGAATTTTAATGGATCTCCCTTTTTTAGTCCCCCTTCTCTAAAAAGTGGTTTTCAGGGCATGGTCTGTGTGTGTCCTGTGTCTGTGTGTCTGTGTGTCCTGTGTCTGTGAACAAAATATCTCAAGAACAAAAAGAGCTAGGAAGTTGAAATTTTATATTTAAGTTAAGGCACCCATGGGACGTGACACGAAGCTTTTGAACAAAATCGACAAAAAGTACTTAGTATTTTTACTGTTACACTTTCAGTTTTTTTTCGATTTTCTCTTTCCCCCCCCCCTTTTTTTAAAATTCAAAAATAAATTATTTTATAGATTCTCTATAAAATGTATATTCTCGTTTTGTGATTGAAATCTTCTGAAGACCACTTTATTCTACAACTCATAGGAAAGATAGGAATTTCTCCTATGGTTGCTATGGTAACAAAATATAAATATTTTGCCATACTTATAAATATTACATCTTGAAAATCGAAAATGTACCGTACTGTCGGAAACTAAATACATGTCGACACAAAAAATCTGGTGAGACAAGCACAGTACACAACTTTCGATTACCGGAAGGTAAGAGAAAGTTGTGTGCTGTGCGCCAGTCACACCAGATTTTTTTAAATGTCTATATAGCAAAGTCTTTAAAATGTCATGCAGTGGGATTGAGCGTCTAGAATAATAATAAATAAATACGGAGCCTATTGTTGCCATTAAAAAAACAAAAAAATTGTTGACGTATTCTGTATATGTGAAGAAATTAGTTTATGGAATTTGGTAAAAGGGCTGAAGACAAAAGTTTTAAAAGATTTAGAAATAATGTAGAAAATGGCTGTGTTGAATTGAATAACAGGGTTGAAAAGGAATGCAGCCAGGTGGGGAGCCTCTAAATCAAACTCCTTTTTTGCAACAAGTTTCGGCCAATTTTATTATGCCATCTTCAGTTGCATAGGAGTTGAGGAGTTTTTTTTAGCAAATTGAGTTGTTAATTGTCTGTTCATAAGCCACTATTATACAGTACATTGTAGGCCTATATTGTATTGTACAGTCGTATAATACTGGCTTATGAAGAGACAAAATTTAACAACTAACAATTTGCTAAAAATCAACTCCTATGAAATTGAAGATAGCACCAGAAGGCCTCTATCAATAAAATTGACTCCTTTCAACGAAACGTTTTGCATAATTTAATGGAGGCTCCCTACCTGGCTGCGTTCTTGTTCAATCCTGTTATTTTAAAGATTTAGGCCATTTTTTCATAATCAATTTTAGCATTTTAAATTAACTTTAAATGTAAGACTTCAAAAATTTTTGATTTCATAATGTCACTTTAATCCTTTTTAACTTTTATTTTAATGTTGAACGTCTTCGGTAGCCAGAGGGTACTATGTATTTCGGTTTTAATTAAATAACGCCATCATCAATCAGTCCACTTATCGAGTACATGAACTCAAATTTTAAAAGTACGGTATATATTTTAAAAAATTTGGAACAGGAAATATATTACAATTTAAGGGTAATGGTGACTATTTATTCAAAATTTATTATAGAGTGTATTTTTGTATTTTACTTTGTATTTTCGAATGAGTATATAAATAAAAAAAAAAAATATTACAATTTACATGATTAGTAAGATTAATAATAATAATAATGATAAAATCAGTAATATTAGGGAAAAACACCAGGAAATACTTTTCTTTTTTAAAATACAATACAATTGCAAAATTACTAGCGCAAATTATCAATTTATATTATAGAGCTTAAATATCTAATCATGGCTTGGTCCCATGGGCTCCCCCTCTCACGGGGAGGGTAAGTGGCAGGGGTTCAAACCCCCCCCCGGTTGGAACCCCCAATTCCCCCGTGGCAACGCCTAAAAAGTGTAAATGATAAAGATTTCCTTGTTATTGGTCAGGGGGGATGCTGGTGGTCAAAACTTTGTTTCACGTAAAGCGGCCCATATACACACAGTTAAACTGCTCAGTGTACCACGTGTGACGTCATGTCTGAGCGATAAACTGAGGAAACTGTGCAGTTTCTACTCTTGAACAGATAAACTGCGCAGTTTATTGCTCAGTTTCTGCAGTTCTGATTGAGTCGCTGGAGCGACGTGGAGTGACTGGTCGCACAGCACACATTTTTTTTCTTAATTTCGGTAATTTAAAGGCGCATTCTGTACTTGTTTGCCAGAATATAAATACAAATCAAATTTTCAAGTATTAATTTTTTAAAATTTTACATTAAAAATACATTTTTTTTTTTTTCGAAAAAAAGTATTTTTTTCAAATCTCAGGGGGGTAATTACCCCCTCCACCCCCCCCCCTTGTATCCGCCCTTGGGAACAGTGTAAATAAAATATACTGTTTCATAATCATCATAACAATGAATAAAAAAGCCATTCTTAGTTTTATCGGGGCTTATCATAATTTGCCAGAATTGTGTGACGATTCTTGCATTGCATATTCAAATCGCCTGAAAAAAAGCGGCGGCATACGAAGTACAGCACATTGCTGCTCTTCTTTTTCTTTCCATGTTAGAGAGAGAGAGAGGGAGAGAGAAGGAGAGAGATCCACGGATACACACTGCACGAGAGAACTGAAAGAAAAACTGATGGAAAAACTGAAGTAGCCCTCTCAGCTTCAGTTCAAATAACTGTTTTTTTGTACAGGAAAACTGCGCGGTGTATAGGCCGCTTGATCCCAGAACTTTTATTAATTTGCGTGCTATATGAAACACGCTTCCTTATTTAAACCTCCCTTTGAACAATTGTCCAGTCAAACCCCCTTGCAAAATTATTCCTATAACAAAAGAAAACATTTTTTTTTCTTTTAATTTACATTTGACATGACACGTTAATTGAATGTTCTATATACATGTATATAATTTTTGTTGAGAAGTTAAGAAAAAAAAAAAATAAAAATAACATCTTCTGCTAATAGGTGGTGGGCAAAAACAGACAAAAGGACCTACGTTTTTGGGCGCCAGTGAAAAAAACATATTTCTTAGAAAAAATAAAAGAGCCCCTCTCCTGACGCGTCTCTCTCTGTCTCGTTCTTGGTTGGCCCTTGCCCACCCCTAACTCACACAGACGCATGTTCACGTGTGCAACGCCGCCCCGGTGCCCTTCAATAGGAGAACCACTCCCTTAAATGATCTCTCTTCAAGGAGAGTGAGAGGGAGAGAGAGAGAGAGCAGGTTTTTTTCCTTCTCTTTCTTGATGTGTGTTTGATGTGTTCGGGGGTGGAATTTTTTTTTTTTTTTAGAGACTTTCACAATACATGCATGACTGCAGACAAACAAACAAGTGCAGGCAAAAAAAAAAAAAGAAATTTCTCAAATGATAGATCGAAAGGGAGGGAGCAGCAACAAGTGGCACTATTAATATCAAGAAAAAAAAATATTAGCAATTTTATTTGTTTAAATTTAATTATGGAAAAGAGATGAGAGAAACGTTTTTTTTTTTTTTTTTTTTGTTTGGCATTCATTCTATCTATCTTCCCCTGTCTCTCTTTCTTTCTCTCGCTCGCTAATGCGCCTGGCAGCGCTGGCAGCACGCGCGCCATCTCTCCGCCACAGGCTGAACCGTCGCTTTTAATGAAAAGAACATCTGCTGGTTGAAAAGTCACACGTTCGCTTTTATATGCGATATATGCCATTCTTTATATTGGTGACAATATCTTTGGCAAAATATAATTAATGAACGTTGAACACAACTTTCGATTACCGAAGGTAAGAGAAAATTATGCGCTGTGAGACAGTCATCCAGATTTTTTAAAATATTAGTTTGTCTCCACCATGGACAATTTCACCAATATTCGTTAAGTAGGTAATTTTGAAAAATTGGTTTTAACATGGGGATAAGAAAGATATTTTTTAATCAAATCTCTGAATTTTTATTTAATTGCCCTTTTCAGCTGCAGATGCCATTAGAGTATTATTATACCTTATTATAGATCTACTTAATATTTAAATTAATAAAACCGATAGCTACCGGGGGACCTTCCACTCGGGATCTCCCACCCGAGGTTTCGCCGCCCTTGGCATCGCTTAACCGCATCGATTGTGGTGACTAATGCTCTACTCAGTTGCTAGAATCTCTGACTTTTAAATTAAATTCTTTTTATTTAAATAATGTTTACTTTCGCAAAAAGAAAAAAAAATCTGGTGTGACTGGCACACAGCACACAACTTACCTTTCGGTAAGAGAAAGTTGTGCACCGTGTTGGTCACACCAGATTTTGTGAAGTATTCATAACTTTTCCACAATATACTTTTTAAAGAGAATATAAAAAATAATTGATTTTTGAATTTTAAACAATTTTGGTGGTGTGAATTTTGAGGAAATCGAAAAAACTGAAAATGTACATTAGTAAAGTAGCCTACTTGTACTTTTTGGCCGATTTTGTCCAAAAGCTTATTTTGAGTGTCCATGTGGGTAACTAACTTAAACATAAAGGGGCCCTTACACGATCAGTCAGATTGTCAGTCTGAGTGAATCAGTCCAATCGTCAGTATTTTCTTCATTCAAGAATAATTTTACACATATCATTGAGATTTCCAGTCAGAATAAAGTTCTTTTTAGCTCATTCGACTGAGGGAAGCCACTAATTTTTCTTCTTAACTAAACTAACTTAGTTCCCTGCCACTAAGTATCAATGAAAAACAAAAAGAAAACGGCCATCAGTCCTTCAGTCTTGCCCATACACGGGGGTTCAATCAAAACGCCAATCGGATCAAATACTGACAGTATGATTGATCGGGTAAAGGCCCCTTAAGATTTCAATCCGATAGCTAAATTCCTTCATGCTAAAAATCGTTACACACACACGGACACACAGACAGAGACAGACCAATTTGCGGAACCCACTTTTTTGGACTCAGACGACCTCAAAACGTGTATATCCGTCAAAATCTCGACATCGAATTTTTGACATGAATCCAATACTTTCTCTCTATATATATTTCATATATAGGGTAAAAGAAAGTAAAAATGTAAGATTCAATTGAGATTTGAGACTTGTAAATAAAATTGGCCTTGTGCCCTCTAGTCACTATATGGTAGGCTTCTAATGCATTTTCCAAATAAACTCGGACAAAAGACGAGTTCTGAAAATGCAACTATAAATCATGTATGGACTTTGTGAATTATGAAACTCCAAGATTTATGACAAATGCAATATTTTTCTGTTATTTAAGAAAAGATTTAAGTAGAAAAACTTCATTATATAGAAAACAATTTAGAGAGAGAAAAGATTTTAAAAAAAAATCTGGTGTGACTGGCGCACAGCACACAACTTTCTCTTACCTTCGGTAATCGAAAGTTGTGTACTGTGCTAGTCACACCAGATTTTTCGTGTCGACATATATTTAGTTTCCCCCGAGATATTAGAATTCAAGATGTAAAATTTATAAATATGGGAAAATATTTATATTTTGTTACCATGGCAACCATTTCTCTTATCTTTCCTATGGAGTACAAGAGTAAAGTGGTCTTCAGAAGATTTCAATGACAAAATGAGAATATACTGTACATTTTAAAGAGAATCTAAAAAATAATTGATTTTTGAATTAAAAAAAAAAAAATCATTGGAGCGAATTTTGAGAAAATCGAAAAAAACTGAAAAAGTGCATCAGTAAAGTACTAGTACTCTTTGGTCGATTTTGTTCAAAAGCTTCGTGTCACGTCCCATGAGGGTGCCTAACTTAAATATAAAATTTCAACCTCCTAGCTCTTCTTCGTTCTTGAGATATTTTGTTCACAGACACACACACACACACACACACAGAGACAGACCATGTCGCGAAAACCACTTTTTTGGATTCAGGGGACCTCAAAACGTGAAGATCCATCAAAATCTCGACATCGAATTTTTGACATGAATCCAATACTTTTTCTCTATATATATATTATACATATATACATAGGTAAGAGAAAGTAAAAAAAGAGAGCCATCCGCGAGGATTTTCTTTTTCTTTAATATTTTGGGAAATATCGAGGGTCGAAAATGTGAAAATTTGATGATTTTCGGCTTAGACGCTCACTTTTAAAAAATTCATAACTCTGGTTCTATTTGAGCTAGGAAAAAATTTTTTTTACCATTTTAAAGCTAAAAGAGTGAACTTTAAGAAAAAAATTGTTCCACCAAAATTTATTAAAAGATTTCACATTGTTATCAACAATTGAAATCTTTAAATCGATTTTTAACAATGGGGCCCCAAATGTATCACCTTTTATTATAACCATCGCATTCTACGTCAAATTTTATGCCGATAACGGTTTTTTAATTGATGGAGAATCAATTAGTACTATTGAAAAAAAATTCCGCCAAGTGCTCTCATGCGGTAAAATGACGTCATATCAAAAAAAAAGAAAAAAAAGTCCGGGGGTATTGAACCACTCTTTTTAAAACTATATTTAGATTTAATGTAGCTTTTATGGTCAAGTAGCTAGGCGTTGCACAAGTAGGGCTATTTTTCGATATTTTTTTGCCTAAAAAATGAAGTTTTTCGAGAAAAAAACTAATTTTTGAGTTAATTACTCGGGATCTTTTTACTTATTCTATTAGAGGTTTTCTTTCTGCACCAAATGACATCTCATTTAGTCTGATCTGATTAGCCGTTCGGAATCTACAGGGGTTTAAACTTTCAAATTAGAATTTACCGCAGCGCGGTAAAATAAAATGATAGGAAAAAAATAAATGGTGAAATCTTTGTTGTCACGTCAAAATGAAATAATCTAGTGCGATACGTCATATCAGCGCGCCGGTTCTACCAAAATTTATTAAAGATTTATTTTCTTGCCTTAGAGCATGCACGAAAAAGTATATCGGCTTGAATAACTCCTCTGTCTTAAGAGGTATAATTATGATGAATATACAGTTAGAAAGATTGAGTTTTCAGCAAAAGATTTCACCATTTATTTTTTTCCTATCATTTTATTTTACCGCGCTGAGGTAAATTCTAATTTGAAAGTTTAAACTCCTGTAGATTCCAAACGGCTACTCAGATCAGACTAAATGTGATGTGGATTTGGGCAGGAAGAAAAATTCTAATAGAATGAATAAAAAAATCCCGAGTAATTAACTCAAGAATTAGTTTTTTCTCGAAAAACCTCATTTTTAGGTAAAAAAATATCGAAAAATAGCCCTACTTGTGCAACGGATAGCTACTTGACCATAAAAGCTACATTAAATCTAAATATAGTTTTAAAAAGAGTGGTTCAATACCCCCGGACTTTTTTTTCTTTTTTTTGATATGACGTCATTTTACCGCATGAGAGCACTTGGCGGAATTTTTTTTCAATAGTACTAATTGATTCTCCATCAATTAAAAAACCGTCTTCGGCATAAAATTTGACGTAGAATGCGATGGTTATAATAAAAAGGTGATACATTTGGGGCCCCATTGTTAAAAATCGATTTAAAGATTTCAATTGTTGATAACAATGTGAAATCTTTAATAAATTTTGGTGGAACAATTTTTTTTCTTAAAGTTCACTCTGTTAGCTTTAAAATGGTAAAAAAGTTTTTTCTTAGCTCAAATAGAACCAGAGTTATGAATTTTTTAAAAGTGAGAGTCTAAGCCAAAAAATCATCAAATTTTCACATTTTCGACCCTCGTTATTTCCCAAAATATTAAAGAAAAAAGAAAATCCTCGCGGATGGCTCTCTTTTTTCGTTATAGAACCCGTAAAAAAAATTTCAGCCAAATCAAAAACATGTCGGTCAGAAAGTGTTCGGTTTGTAAAAGAATCACCCATATATAGAAGTAAGAGAAAGTAAAAATTCATTGGAGCGAATTTTGAGAAAATCAAAAAAAACCTGAAAAACTACATCAGTAAAGTACTTGTACACTTTGGCCGATTTTGATTAAAAGCATATTTTCACGGTCCCGGAGGGTGTTTAACTTAAATATAACATTTCATCCTCCTAGCTCAATTCCTTCATGCTTAAAATTGAACACACACACACACACACACACACACACACACACACACACACACACACACACACACAGACAGACCATGTCGAGAAAACCACTTTTTGGACTCAGGGGACCTCAAAACGTGAAGATCCATCAAAATCTCGACATCGAATTTTTGACATGAATCCAATACTTTCTCTTTATATATATATATTACATATATACATAGGTAAGAGAAAGTAATAAAATTTAATTTCGAATAAAAATATTTTTCTCAAATCTCGGGAGAGGGGGTAATAATTACCTCCTTTACCACCCCCCCTCCTTGTATCCGCCCTTGGGAAGAATTAAATAATGTTTTAAAACCAAGATCCCCAAATGCAAACTTAATTATGTCCTAAAAACGAAAAGACCAACTGAATCCATTTCGCGACATGGTCTGTCTGTAAACAAAATATCTCAAGAGCGAAAAGAGCTAGGAGTTTGAATAAAGTTTTGTTTAAAAAACTTTGGACTTTTAATTGAACCTCTTGGTCCGAATCCTTTTGAATATTGTGTGAGTGTTAAAATTCAAAAATCAATTATTTTTTAGATGCTCTTTAAAATGTATATTCTCAAAATTGTTTGAAGGGCACCTTACTCTTGTACTTCAAGAAAAGATAGAAGAAATAGTTGCCATTTGATTGATTTTTTCTCAAAAGAGTAAAAAGTGGACTTGGTTCACTTTTGCTCTGAACCCCTTTTAAATAGGTAAGAGAAAATAAAAATACTGTAGATACTTTAAACTAAATATTATACAGTAATATTATTTTAAAAAAATATAAAAGGAATTGTATTAATAAAATTTTGAGGAATGTAGCCTACATAGGCCTACTCTCCAAATAAACTTTTAACTGATGCAAAAACTCTCTAAGCTCAGATCAAAGTTCGAGTGTAATTTGATCCAAATAAAGTGATTAAAAAATGTTATAAATATTTTTTTTAATGGAACTATTTCCGCACTAAACTATAAATTCAAATAAAAAAATAATCATTCGAGATAATTTTTATTTTATTACAAAGATAAGAAAAGATCCAGACTTGGGGCTTAACTTCACCCCTCAAGCCACAAGCTCTCTTTTCTCTAAGTAGCGATTAGAATAAATAATAAATTTCTACATTTTATTAAAAATAAGCTGCCCCGTACTGCCCGGGTCTGATGACGCAATCTTTCCAAAAAATCCTTTTAGACAATATATATAAATATACAGATCTAGCTTATTAAGAAGGATTAACCTTCTCAATTATTTAAAAACAAAATTACTGTTAAAGAGACGATTCTCAACCAGCAGCGTCATTTGGGTGGAGGGGGGGGGGACAAGGGGAGGGGAGCATTTGCCCCCCTACCCCTCCCAAAGGGCTCTCATTTTTATATCTAAATAAAATATTTCAAAATATATATTTTGGTCAAATTTGAGTGCCTATGTGTAAGTAAATTTTAAGAAATGGCGCACAGCACACAACTTTCTCTTACCTTCGGTAATCGAAAGTTGTGTACTGTGCTTGTCACACCAGATTTTTTGTGTCGATATGTATTTAGTTTCCGACAGTACGGTACATTCGATTTTCAAGATGTAAAATTTATAAGTACGGGAAAACATTTATATTTTGTTACCATGGCAACCATTTCTCCTATCTCCTTTATGGAGTACAAGAGTAAAGTGGTCTTCAGAAGATTTCAATGACAAAATGAGAATATACATTTTATTGAGAATCTAAAAAATAATTTATTTTTGAATTAAAAAAAAATCGTTGGAGCAAACTTTGATAAAATCGAAAAAAAAGTGAAAAGGGTGTTCAAAAGCTCCGTGTCACGTCCCAGGGGGGGGTGCCTAACTTAAATATAAAATTTCAACCTTCTAGCTCTATTCGTTCTTGAGATATTTTGTTCACAGACAGACAGACAGACACACACACAGACAGACGGACCATGTCGCGAAAACCACTTTTTTGGACTCAGATGACTCTCAAAAGATGTATTTCCATCAAAATCTCCATATTGAAGAGAAATTTTTTCCTATCTTCAATTGATTTGTATCCAAATCAATTGAAATAAATTGGGACAGGGTCTAAATAGCCTCGGATGTCGAAAAAGACCGTAATTAAATTTAAAAAAAAAATAAAAAAAAAACACTAAATGGCAGCAATAGTCAAAAATGCAAAATTAAAAAAAAACATATTATATTACAAAAATTTGAAAAAAGTCGTTCATAAAAGTCGCTTTTTGCAAGTTTGGAAGCTTTCAAAGTTGTGCGCTGTACGCCAATCACACCAGATTTTTAAAAAGGGGTCAAGTGATGGGTTCAATTGCCTGTGGCTCTCTCTAATAATGCAGATATAACGAATACTAATGAAAAAAAAATTGATCTTAAAAATCCCAACAATAAAAATAAAAGTTCGTTAAATCCTTTCTCAAAAAAAAAAAAAAAAAAAAATTGTAACAGAAGAAAAGAAACTCAGTATGATGGGAACACGAAATTGAATGTATCAAATGTGGCCAACGGCGTTATCTTTTGATTTTGAAAAAGGTAGAGTTGGCGGTGGTGGGGGGGGGGGGGGATGATTTGTCTGGAAAGGATGGCCCGGGTCCGAAGGGTTCAAGGGTCAGGGGGTCCGCCCTATGGGCAAGGGGTCAATTCGGTGGCGCGTGTGCCACCCAGGCCCTATGACCCTACCACCAACGGTTAATTCGTTTTTAAACGGGCCACATTTCATTTTCTCGGCCAAGCAATGATCCCCTCGACATGTCTACAAGCAAATCCGACAGTTAAAATGTCCATCATATTTCACATACGAGCATCAGGTTTACTTACATACCTAACAAAAATTTATCTATTAAGCCAAATGGCTGTTTATTAGGGAGATTTTCTTTTATGAACAAAAAAAAAAACCTCTCTGAACTGTATTAATGAAAATGGAAGGGTTGTGAGCAAAATGTACGATTTATCGAGTTCAAGTAACCATTTTTTGTGGGGGGGGGGGGGCTCTAAAAACCTAAAATTTAATGGATGTTCGATAGTAAGAAAGAAGAAAAAAAAAAACTTTAAAAAAAAATGTTTTTATTTAAATTGAACTAAAAAGAGAGAAATAATTTAATTGTTCTTGTTAAAATTGTTGAATAATTATGAATTAAAATAAAAGCGTGGGGCGCTACGAATTTATTCCGAGGCTCTAAGAATATAAAATTCTTTAAGCTATCAATGAGCCCCCCACGCTTTTATTTTAAGTCATAAATATTCAACAATTTTAACAAGAACCATAGGCGTAGACAGGAATTTTGGATGGGGGGGTTCAGGATGATTTCTCTCCCCCCTCCCCAACTAATTTGTCCAACTAAGGTGTCTAATGAAATAGAATGAGTGGCTTCTTTGGACGCCCCTAATACAATTTTTACCATCCCTTATTGCAAAAACATATATTTACGATATTCTATAGTTCTTTAGCTTTCTAAAAATCATTCATTCGTAAAAATCTGTTTATTATTAACGAAATTATTTACAAAATAGTTATTAAAGTATTATAAAAAGACACTTTGGCTGCCTATCTTTTAGGCGTTTTGCTCTTTCCGTCAGTAGAGATCATACGAATAAACATAATTTTGTTCATAATTTCGTTAATTATTAACAGATTTTCTAGAATGAATGATTTTTGGAAAGCTAAAGAGCTATAAAATATTGTAGATATATCTTTTTTTGCATTCAGGGATACCTAAAATTTCATTTGTGGTGTCCAAAGGTAAAATAAAAGCTGAAAAAATTCGATTTTTTTAAGCGTTTGAAGGATTGATCCAGGGCTAGTTTTTCTTTTTTTTTTTTAAGTGCAGAAACCCTTTGGTTTACATTCCAATTTGTTAATTGTTCCACAACTATTTTGACAAATTGCCAGCTGTGCGGCTCAAATAAAGATAATTTCAAAATAA
>JAKCPI010016646.1:0-30733 GCA_023213315.1 Euborellia annulipes | reverse complement strand
ACTCAGATGACTCTCAAAAGATGTATTTCCATCAAAATCTCCATATTGAAGAGAAATTTTCCCTATCTTCAATTGATTTGTATCCAAATCAATTGAAATAAATTGGGACAGGGTCTAAATAGCCTCGGATGTCGAAAAAGACCGTAATTAAATTTAAAAAAAAAAAAAAAAAAAAAAACACTAAATGGCAGCAATAGTCAAAAATGCAAAATTAAAAAAAACATATTATATTACAAAAATTTGAAAAAAGTCGTTCATAAAAGTCGCTTTTTGCAAGTTTGGAAGCTTTCAAAGTTGTGCGCTGTACGCCAATCACACCAGATTTTTAAAAAGGGGTCAAGTGATGGGTTCAATTGCCTGTGGCTCTCTCTAATAATGCAGATATAACGAATACTAATGAAAAAAAAAATTGATCTTAAAAATCCCAACAATAAAAATAAAAGTTCGTTAAATCCTTTCTCAAAAAAAAAAAAAAAAAAAAATTGTAACAGAAGAAAAGAAACTCAGTATGATGGGAACACGAAATTGAATGTATCAAATGTAGCCAACGGCGTTATCTTTTGATTTTGAAAAAGGTAGAGTTGGCGGTGGTGGGGGGGGGGGGATGATTTGTCTGGAAAGGATGGCCCGGGTCCGAAGGGTTCAAGGGTCAGGGGGTCCGCCCTATGGGCAAGGGGTCAATTCGGTGGCGCGTGTGCCACCCAGGCCCTATGACCCTACCACCAACGGTTAATTCGTTTTTAAACGGGCCACATTTCATTTTCTCGGCCAAGCAATGATCCCCTCGACATGTCTACAAGCAAATCCGACAGTTAAAATGTCCATCATATTTCACATACGAGCATCAGGTTTACTTACATACCTAACAAAAATTTATCTATTAAGCCAAATGGCTGTTTATTAGGGAGATTTTCTTTTATGAACAAAAAAAAAACCTCTCTGAACTGTATTAATGAAAATGGAAGGGTTGTGAGCAAAATGTACGATTTATCGAGTTCAAGTAACCATTTTTTGTGGGGGGGGGGGGGCTCTAAAAACCTAAAATTTAATGGATGTTCGATAGTAAGAAAGAAGAAAAAAAAAACTTTAAAAAAAAAATGTTTTTATTTAAATTGAACTAAAAAGAGAGAAATAATTTAATTGTTCTTGTTAAAATTGTTGAATAATTATGAATTAAAATAAAAGCGTGGGGCGCTACGAATTTATTCCGAGGCTCTAAGAATATAAAATTCTTTAAGCTATCAATGAGCCCCCACGCTTTTATTTTAAGTCATAAATATTCAACAATTTTAACAAGAACCATAGGCGTAGACAGGAATTTTGGATGGGGGGGTTCAGGATGATTTCTCTCCCCCCCCTCCCCAACTAATTTGTCCAACTAAGGTGTCTAATGAAATAGAATGAGTGGCTTCTTTGGACGCCCCTAATACAATTTTTACCATCCCTTATTGCAAAAACATATATTTACGATATTCTATAGTTCTTTAGCTTTCTAAAAATCATTCATTCGTAAAAATCTGTTTATTATTAACGAAATTATTTACAAAATAGTTATTAAAGTATTATAAAAAGACACTTTGGCTGCCTATCTTTTAGGCGTTTTGCTCTTTCCGTCAGTAGAGATCATACGAATAAACATAATTTTGTTCATAATTTCGTTAATTATTAACAGATTTTCTAGAATGAATGATTTTTGGAAAGCTAAAGAGCTATAAAATATTGTAGATATATCTTTTTTGCATTCAGGGATACCTAAAATTTCATTTGTGGTGTCCAAAGGTAAAATAAAAAGCTGAAAAAATTCGATTTTTTTAAGCGTTTGAAGGATTGATCCAGGGCTAGTTTTTCTTTTTTTTTTTTTAAGTGCAGAAACCCTTTGGTTTACATTCCAATTTGTTAATTGTTCCACAACTATTTTGACAAATTGCCAGCTGTGCGGCTCAAATAAAGATAATTTCAAAATAAAAAAATCTGGTGTGACTGGCGCACAGCACACAACTTTCTCTTACCTTCGGTAATCGAAAGTTGTGTACTGTGCTTGTCACACCAGATTTTTTGTGTCGACATGTATTTAGTTTCCGACAGTACGGTACATTCCATTTTCAAGATGTAAAATTTATAAGTTTGGGAAAATATTTATATTTTGTTACCATAGCAACCATAGGAGAAATTCCTATCTTTCCTATGAAGAACAAGAGTAAAGTGGTCTTCAGAAGATTTCAATGGCAAAATGAGAATATACATTTTAAAGAGCATCTAAAAAATCATTGATTTTTGAATTTAAAAAAAAATCGTTGGAGCGAATTTTGAGAAAATCGAAAAAACTGAAAAAGTGCATTAGTAAAGTACTAGTACTCTTTGGTCGATTTTGTTCAAAAGTGCCTAACTTAAATATAAAATTTCAACTTCCTAGCTCTTTTCGTTCTTGAGATATTTTGTTCACAGACACACACACACACAGACAGACAGACAGACCATGTCGCGAAAACCACTTTTTTAGATTCAGGGGATCTCAAAACGTGAAGATCCATTAAAATCTCGACATCGAATTTTTGACATGAATCCAATACTTTCTCTCTATATATATATTACATATATACATAGGTAAGAGAAAGTAATATACCTGATAAGAAGTAATATCAACTGAAGATATTTATATAAATATTTAATGTCAATATTATTACTTTCTCTTACCTATGTATATATGTAATATATATATAGAGAGAAAGTATTGGATTCATGTCAAAAATTCGATGTCGAGATTTTGATGGATCTTCACGTTTTGAGGTCCCCTGAATCCAAAAAAGTGGTTTTCGCGACATGGTCTGTCTGTGGGTGGGTGGGTGGGTGGGTGGGTGGGTGGGTGGGTGGGTGGGTGGGTGTGTGTTCAATTTTAAGGATGAAGGAATTGAGCTACGAGGTTGAAATTTTATATTTAAGTTAAACACCTCCCGGGACCGGAAAAATAAGCTTTTAATCAAAATCGGCCAAAGAGTACTAGTACTTTACTGATGTACTTTTTCAGTTTTTTTCGATTTTCTCAAAATTTGCTCCAACGATTTTTTTTAAAATTCAAAAATCAATTATTTTTTAGATGTTCTTTAAAATGTATATTCTCATTTTGCGATTGAAATCTTCTGAAGACCACTTTACTCTTGTATTTCATAGGGAAGATAGGAGAAATGGTTGCCATGGTAACAAAATATAAATATTTTCCCATACTTATAAATTTTACATCTGAATTCAAATGTTCCGTACTGTCGGGAACTAAATATATGTCGACACAAAAAATCTGGTGTGACAAGCACAGAACACAACTTTCGATTACCGAAGGTAAGAGAAAGTTGTGTGCTGTGCGCCAGTCACACCAGATTTTATGAATTTCCATTCAATTTGAAGACAAATAGTTTTATCAACAAGACGTAATACGAATAAGCAATGCGTTAGCTGAAGTTAGGAGAATATTCAACACCTTGAAATATATCCTAGATATATAATTCTGACTGACATGAAATGAAAAATAACAACAAAAAAAAACTGAAGATTCCAGATTGCATTTATATTATTATCTATGATAAAGTGTTAAAGTGATAAAGTGAAGTTAGGATGCTTGTGTTCCTAATATCATCCCAGGGTTAAATCTTAAACCCAACTTTGGGCCTGGGCTAACTTAACCCAGACCTAGGCTCCAATTCACCATATATCTAGCTGGAATTATTCAAAAGTTTTGTTATCTGAGGGGTAAAAATGGCGACGAGATCTGATGCAAACGGCCCAAGCCTATAATATATAGTAAAATATACGACATTTCATCATTTTATTGTTAAAAGAAGTAGAATATAAAGAAAAAAAAATATGTTATTACTTTCTCGTACCCTATATATGAAATATATAGAGAGAGAGAAGTATTGGTTTCATGTCAAAAATTCGATGTCGAGATTTTGATGGATCTTCACGTTTTGAGGTCCCCTGAATCCAAAAAAAGTGGTTTTCGCGACATGGTCTGTCTGTCTGTGTGTGTGTGTGTGTGTGTCTGTGTGTGTGTGTGTCTGTGTGTGTTCAATTTTAAGCATGAAGGAATTGAGCTAGGAGGCTGAAATTTTATATTTAAGTTAAACACCCCCGGGACCGACAAAATAAGCTTTTAATCAAAATCGGCCAAAAAGTACTAGTACTTTACTGATGTACTTTTTCAGTTTTTTTTCGATTTTCTCAAAATTCGCTCTAACGATTTTGATTAAAATTCAAAAATCAATTATTTTTTAGATGCTCTTTCAAATGTATATTCTCGTTTTGCCCTCAAAATTGTTTGAAGCACACTTTACTCTTGTGCTTCATACAAGAGTAAAGTGTGCTTCAAACAATTTTGAGGGCAAAACGAGAATATACATTTGAAAGAGCATCTAAAAAATAATTGATTTTTGAATTTTAATCAAAATCGTTAGAGCGAATTTTGAGAAAATCGAAAAAAAACTGAAAAAGTACATCAGTAAAGTACTAGTACTTTTTGGCCGATTTTGATTAAAAGCTTATTTTGTCGGTCCCGGGGGTGTTTAACTTAAATATAAAATTTCAGCCTCCTAGCTCAATTCCTTCATGCTTAAAATTGAACACACACAGACACACACACACAGACACACACACACACACACACACAGACAGACAGACCATGTCGCGAAAACCACTTTTTTGGATTCAGGGGACCTCAAAACGTGAAGATCCATCAAAATCTCGACATCGAATTTTTGACATGAAACCAATACTTTCTCTCTCTATATATTTCATATATAGGGTACGAGAAAGTAATAACATATTTTCTATGAAAATTTTATTCTCTCCATATCTCTAAAACTAGAGTCAATCGAGCAAAAGAGAGCGTATTTTCGGAATCAGCGCTATCCATATTCTCAAGAATAATCCTTAATATTCCCGAAACGAAATCAATTATGTAAAAAAATTACTGAAGACGATAAGCAGTTACTATTGGAACCTCAGATAGGCGATAAATAAATAAATCTTCCTATTTGAATTTGAATAAAGAATAGATGAAATAGATCTAAGTATTATTTTTGTATTTTTGTTCCCCCTCCCCCCTCCATTTCTCAATCTTTTAAACGAAAAATCCTTCCGTGATTGAAAGTGAGCAGGTTAACAAAAAGATTTTGCCTTTAGGGTTGACATAAATAATTCACAGATGGTGGGTTGTTTTTACACCTTAGAATCCCGAAAGAAGATAAAGAGGTAGCTCTTCTCGACTCAAAAAAATCTGATGGGACAATCTTTCTTTGGTAAGAGAAAGTTGTGTGTTCACACCAGATTTTTGTCTATTTCTCAATACAATATAGGATCTTTTTTATCAAATAACATAAGGCGGAGTCAAAAATAAAATTGCAAGACATATGCAGCCAAAATTATTTCTTTTATTATGCCGTTCCAGGCTGACTTTTCGGCCACTGGTCTAGGCCATCTTCAGAGCCGGAGGCGAGAATAAATGAAAATTAAAAATTTCAGCGACAAACATTCGCATGAACGGAGTTCTAATAGAAAAACGAAAGAATGATGCCACAAAGACATACCTCAATCAAATAACATCATAATCATTTAGCAGAGGGAATCCTAAATAAATTCATTAGGGATTTGATAGAATTCGAGTGGTCTATTCAGGTATATCATTTGAGGGGAGTGGAGTGGAGAGGCAAGGAATGGCATTTGCCCTCCGCCCCCAAGATTAAGAAAATATTCAATTTAGTTCTTTTTAGAGGCCATAGGGTTTGATTTAATGAATTTTGTTAAATACGAAATCTTTCAGTTAATTTTTTTTTTTTTTTTTGATAAATTTCATTAAATATAAGAAGTTACATCCCCTTTTTAAAAATACGTAGATTCCTCTCATCGAATCTTAACTCTTCTGGGAGAAGATGAAATTAATTTTGACGCTTTCCCCTTTTAATTTGATCACCAATTCAAGCAGGGGCGTCGGAACGAAGTTGAATCAGAGGGGGGCAAAAATTTTTTTTAGAAAATTAAAATAATTTAATATGTTCAAATCAGTAGCGTAGCCAGGATTTCTGCTTGGGGGGGGGGGCCCAAAAGTTTTATGAACACCCGGGGGGGGGGGGGGGGGAGAAACCCCCCTTCTCCAAGAAACTTAAAGTGGACAAATTTTAAAGAGAAATAAAAACAAATAAATAAAAAATTTTTTCCTTGAAATAAAAAATAATTTTAATACAAAATTTGTAAATATTAGAGACTTTTTCAATTATTTATAAGTTGTTTTTTTAGATTTTAGAGTTTATGAGAGTTAATAAAATAATTATTTAAAAAAAAAAAATCATTAGGAAAACAATAGGTATTTTTGTTTGTTTTGGAGAAGGCTTTGGGGGGCGGCCCCCTTGCCCCCCCCCCCCTGAATACGCCACTGGTTCAAATAGTATAAAACAAAAACAAATCTACCCTTACCCCCCCCCCCCAGTTCCGGCGCCTATGAATTCAAGTGGTCCATTTTCTAGTCGTTTCTAGGATTTTGAATAAAATCGGTCAACTAGTACTTGGAGTGCAAAAGAAGGTTACATAGAGAACTAGAAAGAGCAAGATTTTTTCTTTTTAAAATGATAATTTTGCTCACGCCGCGAGTTCTAAAATGAATAAAATAAAAATTCTTAAAAAATATAGAAGCTACCCTTTCTTGGCTTTTTATTATTATTACAAATTACAAATATGAAACTTGAAATTTTTATTTTCGTTATAAATATTGAAAAAAATGACACATTTATTTGTTAATTGACATTTCATAAATATTATACTTGTATTTATTTATTTTGAGAGAAGGCGTCGGCTTCTTTTCAAGTTAACTTCCCAATTCGCCCTTAACAAGAAAAAAGTCGGTGGATTGGAAGGGCTGACGACTTTAGGGCTCACCTTTTACTTTCTATTTTTATGATTTCTCTCGGCCAATGACTTTACAGTCTTAGAATTTTAAGAAAAGAGCCCCCTAACGGGTCATGTTTATTATTTTGACACCAAATTGGCTAAAGAAGACAATTGAGTGATGTTTGAAAGGGAACCGACCGACTCGACGTTCAAATTTCAAGATAAACTAAAAAAACAATCTTTTTAAAATCACTTAATGAAATATTTACAATCAGACAAACATTAATGAAAAGCTGTCAGAAACAGTATGTAAAATATTTTTAAATTTAACAAACAAAGCGCTTTGCAGCAGGTGAGTGTGCTTAGGACAAGTGGAATTTCCGTTTGCTTCACTTCTAACATTAATAAGCTATCCCTCGGATAAGGCGCTGGAGTCTTTTCACATCGAGGGATTAAGCTTATTATATGATTAAATAAGAGCCCAAATCGTAGTTAACTAGCTAAGCTGTGTGTCTTCAATTTTAAGCATGACGGAAATTCAGCTAGGAGGCTGAAATTTTAAATATAAGTTAAACATCCCCCTGGACCGTGAAAATAAGCTTTTAAACAAAAAATCGGTCAAAAAGTACTAGTACTTTACTGATGTACTTTTTCAGTTTTTTTTTTTTTTTTTTTTCGATTTAGTCAAAAATTCGCTCCAAGGAATTTGATTAAACTTCACATAAATCAATTTTTTAGATGTTCTTTAAAATGTATTTTCTCATTTTGCTCTCCAAAATTGTTTGAAGCACACTTTACTCTTGTAAATAAATTAATTAATTAATTAAATAAATATTAATATTACATAGTAGGGGTCCGGCATTTTATTTAAGCCATTTGGTATCCAAATGGCTTAAATAAAATCATCGGACTGCCTGGAGTCCGAACCCGCAACTTTTGGTATACGAGGTTAGCACGCAACCTCTACACCAAGCCCCGAGGGCCTATATAAGAATTCAAGATGTTATAAAAATCTAGTGTGACTGTCGTACAGCACACAACTTTCTCTTACCTTCGGTAATCGCAAGTTGTATACTGTGCTTGTCACACCAGATTTTTTGTGTCGACATATATTTTAGTTTCCGACCGTAGGGTACAATTGGATTCAAGATGTAAAATTTATAAGTATGGCAAAATATTTATATTTTGTTCCCATGGACAAAACTCAACATCTCTCCTATCTTTTCTATGGAGTACAAGAGTAAAGTGGTCTTCAGAAGATTTCAATCACAAAATGAGAATATACATTTTATTGAAAATCTAAAAAAATAATTGATTTTTGAATTTAAAAAAAAATCTTTGGAGCAAATTTGAGAAAATCGAAAAAAACTGAACAAGTGCATCAGTAAAGTACTAGTACTCTTTGGTCGATTTTGTTTAAAAGCTTCGTGTCACGTCCCATGGGGGTGCCTAACTTAAATATAAAATTTCAACCTCCTAGCTCTTTCGTTCTTGAGATATTTTGTTCACAGACAGACACAGACACAGACAGACAGACAGACCATGTTTCGAAAACCACTTTTTTGGATTCTTGGGGACCTCAAAACGTGTATATCCATCAAAATCTCGGCATCGAATTTTTGACATGAATCCAATACTTTCTCTCTATATATATATTAACATATATACAGTATATAGAGATAAGAGAAAGTAAAAATTATTTAAATTTCGCTTGATGAGGCTGTTTCGTCAACACATCATTCCCATCCGGGTGCCTGGGCTCTATTTTTTTGTAAGTGGGTCCGAAACATCAGCGCAGCCTTTCTTTTTGATATAAATAAAAAATTTTTTTATTATTAAATTTTCGGCTCCAATGCTAGTCGTTATTTGAAGATGCTAAATATAGAAGATAATCCGCTTTGAATGTGATGCATATTCAATTCATTGAAAGCAAGTCAATATTGAGTTTATTCGGTTGCCTAAACACCAGGAGTGTATTCGGCTAGCCAACTATAGAAAGCCAATCAAATATCTCTCTCTCTCCCAAGAGCGTAGCGTCTTGTTCGTTCTTTGGTCCTAAAAGAGAAGAGAAGACCCTCCTGAAAGAGACACTGCCCCCCTTTATTCCATCAATCTATAGTATAGAGACCCTCTATTTAAGCAAAGACACGTCGTTGCCAACGACGCCCAGCGAATCAGCCCCTCTCTTTCTATCCACCTTGTTTGTGCTACATTTCCGTTACGCTATGGAGAAATTGCCAATATTCATCAGGCTTGAAGGTGAACAAACACGCACGGGGTCGAAAATGATTAGAATTCAAAGGTAGTTTTAGATAAAAATAAAAAAAAAATCTGGTGTGACTGGCGCACAGCACACAACTTTCTCTTACCTTCGGTAATCGAAAGTTGTGTTCTGTGCTTGTCACACCAGATTTTTTGTGTCGAAATATATTTAGTTTCCGCCAATATATTAGAATTTAAGATGTCAAATTTATAAACATGGGAAAATATTTATATTTTGTTACCATGGCAACCATTTCTCCTATCTTTCCTATGAAATACAAGAGTAAAGTGTGCTTCAAACAATTTTGAGGGCAAAACGAGAATATACATTTGAAAGAGCATCTAAAAAATAATTGATTTTTGAATTTTAATCAAAATCGTTAGAGCGAATTTTGAGAAAATCGAAAAAAACTGAAAAAGTACATCAGTAAAGTACCAGTACTCTTTGGCCAATTTTGATTAAAAGTTTATTTTTCCGGTCCCGGGAGGTATTTAACTTAAATATAAAATTTCAACCTCCTAGCTCAATTCCTTCATGCTTAAAATTGAACACACACACACACACACACCCACACACACACGCACACACACAGACAGACCATGTCGCGAAAACCACTTTTTTGGATTCAGGGGACCTCAAAACGTGAAGATCCATCAAAATCTCGACATCGAATTTTTGACATGAATCCAATACTTTCTCTCTATATATATATTACATATATACATAGGTAAGAGAAAGTAAAAATGTGGAAGACAATGATGGTGTCACAAATAAATTAAATGATTGTTTAGAATTTTTATCCAGTGGCATCAATCATTTCAGGTTTTGCTTATAGTCAGAAAGTATTGCGATCGTGTCAAAAATTCGATGTCAAGATTTTGATGGAAATATTCGTTTTGAGGTCTCCTGAGTCCAAAAAAGTGGGTCTGTCTGTCTGTCTGTGTGTAACGATTTTAAGAATGACGGAATTGAGCTACGAGGTTGAAATTTTAAGTTAGGCACCCTCCTGAGGTGCGAAAATAAATTTTCGAACAAAATCGGCCAAAAAGTACTAGTATTTTACTGAAGTACTTTTTTTCAGTTTTTTGCGATTTTCTCAAAATTCGCTGCAACGAGTTTGATTAAAAATCATATATCAACTATTTCCTTAATGCTCTTTAAAAAGTATATTCGTGAAAATTGTTTGAAGTAGACTTTACTGATGTGGAAGCATTCGTAGCTCAGCGCAATCTATGAATCGCATTGTCAAGTTTGAAACTAAGGTGCTATGGAAAACTTAATATATCTCGACACAAAAATCTGGTGTCCTTCGGCAAAAGAAAGTTGTGCTCTTTTTTTTTTTTTTTTTTTTTTTGGAATGGGTGCATAAGGTCCGAAGACCTATAATGACCAGTAGTCACATGCAGCCAGGAAGAAAATAAAAACAAAAGGAGAAGCATAAAGGGGAAACTCAACTGCGGGAACTGAGAAGAACTGAGAAGGTTAGACTTGAAAGTCTGAAGATTGTAGGTTTTGGGGAAGATAGACGCAGGGAGCTTGTTCCAATCACGGGAGGTCATGGGGACTCTGTGGGGCTCTGTGCGCCAGTCATGAATGGAATTTTCAAAATTGGCTCTATGGAAGGAAGAGACAAAAAATGAATTTGAAAAATCTGAAATACATCAGTAAAGTGTACTTCAAACAATTTTCACGAAAATTTTTACTGATATACTTTTTAAAGGGCATCTAAAAAATGATTTATGAATTTTAATCAAAATCGTTAAAGCAAATTTTGAGAAAATTAAAAAAAACAACTGAAAAAGTACATCAGTAACCGTGATTGGAACAAGCTCCCTGCGTCTATCTTCCCCAAAACCTACAATCTTCAGACTTTCAAGTCTAACCTCAACAAGCATCTTCTCAGTTCCCGCAGTTGAGTTTCCCCTTTATAGCTCTCCTTTTGTTTTTATTTTCTTCCTGGCTGCATGTGACTATTGGTCATTATAGGTCTTCGGACCTTACGCACCCATTCCAAAAAAAAAAAAAGTAAAGTACTCGTACTTTTTGGCCGATTTTGTTCGAAAACTTATTTTCACGCCTCAGGAGGGTGCCTAACTTAAATATAAAATTTCAACCTCGTAGCTCAATTCCTTCATGCTTAAAATCGTTACACACAGACAGATAGATAGACCAATTGGAGGGACCCACTTTTTTGAACTCAACACTTCAAAACGAGTATTTCCATCAAAATCTCGACATCGAATTTTTGACACGATCGCAATACTTTCTGACTATAAGCAAAAGCTGAAATGATTGATGCCCCTGGATAAAAATTCTAAACTATCATTTAATTTATTTGTTAAATCCCCATATGAAGATTTGTTTGTTAATTTCGATTCAAAATGGGTTTGGAACTTTTTACACATTTAAAAAGTTTTTTCTAATTCTTATGAAATTTTGTATTTTTTTAGGATTCTCTATTGAATATAAAATATCCAAATATGAGATTAAAATTTTGAAAAATAACCAGAGTGGATGTGAACAATTAAAATTAATTTCATCTACTCCCAGAAGAGAATTCGATGAGAGGAATCTTTTTTTGCTGTGAGTAGGCTAATCATTTGCACCTTTAAAATAAACCATCATATCTTTAGGACCTGTCGAATATTTATGGCCATATTCCAAATTAGCGTATTCATTTCAATAAGGGGCTACCCTCAACTAAAATTTTATTTTTTTTTGTTAAAAGTGTATTAAAAATAGAGAAATAATAATAAAAGACGTGTGATATATATTTAAAGTGATATCGATTAGTTAAGAGCAAAAGAAAAAGAGGAGGAGAGAGCGCGGCAAAAAGAGGCGGAAGAGGAAGCGGTTGGGCCAAATAATAAAAACGCCACCCTTCTATTCAAGGTGGCATGAAATCTTCTCCATTTCCCGATGGGAAGATTTAAAAGGGGGACAGTTGGCACAATAGGGGGTCGGGGAGAGAGAGAGAGAGAGAGAGAGAGAGAGAGCACCTTGCGAGATCCTGACCTGACCCAAAGGGGGAGATACCCGCTCTTGCTTTTGGCTTCACTTCACTTTGCCAACGTTTCTCTTCCCTCTTGGGAGAGGGGATGAGGGGGGAGGGGGGGAAGCAACACCTTTCTCACAGGAAACTCTAATTAAAAACATTTATAGAAGACAATCAATACAAACCATCAATCACATCAACATCCAGAAAAAAAAACAAAGACTGCGGTCAGCCCAACACAATTTTCACTAATCCAGATTTTTTTTTTGTCTTAGGGAACTTATATTTAGTTAACTACTAGCCGCGTCACCCGCCTTCGACCCTGGACAAGGCCCGCCTGCAGCGGACCCTCGCCTTTTCTTAATTATGAAAAGAAAATTACTATTACCATTCCATTCCAGTTCCTGCTTGACTATTTGTTTGCATTCATAGAATACATAAATGCAAAGAATACACAAATATTTTTCTATACATTTCCTATTGGAGAAATCGTAACTTTAAGAATTAATAACTATGTAAATGTAATCGGAATTTCAGGACGAAAATAATTTTCCTGTAATCCCTATCTTTGAGTATATAAAAATTTAATTTCAAAATTCCAACCGGTAGTTGTCTAAATTGAGCGTGACAGACAAACAGACACACGGACATTAGCGCATTATATAGATAGAAGAAGATAATTTAATTTCATTCCAAGTCAGTTTGTGGAGTCAATCCATTTTGCTTTATTTTTTCGGTCGAGTAGCACCCCCAATCACTACATCCAGTTGCAAGAAAATAGAGAACTGCTTGTAATTGTATGCTGTAATTTCTTTAACAGTAAATTGACACAGCTTTCCGACTATCGAAGTATTCTTTGGGATCTTCTAATGCAAATTTCTTCAGAAGACAATTTCTAGCTCCTTGCTCATTTCTTCTTTGGATCCATTTTCGTACCCATACCTCTTTTTACGTATCACACAAATTTACAAATAGCCATTGGGATAAGCCTAATCAGCTTATTTACTTTATTGCTGACATTTATGTAAAAATAAACAATAGTATACGATAATTTTATAAGTTATGCTTTTTTTAAACCCTTTTCGGCAAGTGAGGCCTTCAGGGGTTCAACTTTATTAAATAAATAAAATTATCCGAGGACCAGTAAAATTTCTCAGCGGACCACTGGTGGTCCGCCGGACCAGCGGTTGAGAATAGCTGGATTAAATAAATATCAAATATCAATGTCTATAAAATGGTGGAGAGTTTTGCTTGTGCATGATTAAAATTCAATCGAGCATCAAGCGGCTTGCACAATTGAAATGCTTGCAGAAAATTCTCCCACAGAACGCTACAGTTTGCTTGAACAAAAAGATTGCACGTGCATGCTTGTCAAGTTTGCAGTTACGTGTGTAGATGCCTTAAGGCATTCCAAACATTATGGCTTAAGGAAAAAAAATTTTTTTAATTATATGTTCGAAATAGTGGCTGTGAGATGTATAGATGGATAGATATGGGCAGGAGCAGCCAATAAATAGACTCTGTATGCAGATTCAATCACCGGAGACGTTTCGGTTCCTTTTATTTAAGAACCATCTTCAGTCCTTACTAGAAATATACATAAAACATTAACATTGTAAATATAAACAATTGATTATACAAAATTATTTAAAAACAATGTTAATGTTTTATGTATATTTCTAGTAAGGACTGAAGATGGTTCTTAAATAAAAGGAACCGAAACGTCTCCGGTGATTGAATCTGCATACAGAGTCCATTTATTGGTTGCTCCTGCCCATATCTATCCAATTTTAATTATAGTATAACAATTTTTTTTTTAATTTGAGGGATTTAATTATTTTAATTAATTGGCTTTAATTTTTCATAAGACAAAACTCAATGCTTTCTAATGGGTAAATTCATTTTCTGGATTTTTTGTTGAGAATTTTCGCACCCGAGTATTTTTCATGCCCTGCAAAATTTCGTTTCAAAATTCCAACGGGAAGTTGGTCAAACAGAGGGGAAGAAGAAGGACACTCCGCTTTTATATATATAGATTTTTAGAAAATTGTTGTCATCTAATGAAAAAATTATTTTTTAATGATAGGGTAAATAAAAAGAGCAAGATGAATATTAATTATCATGTGTACAGTATCAATTTGTCTTAATCCCTCTTGTCGTTAAAGTACAAGCTTAAATGCGTGTCGGTCTCTCTGGCTGGACACGGAAGCCCTTGACTGACCCTTGAACCCCTATACCAAGGGTCAGCCACCAACCAGGATTGACCCTGACCCAGGAAAAAGGAAGCAAAAAAAAGAAGAAGTTGAAACTTGTTCTAAAATGAAACATTTTCCACTTGTTCTCTTTTCTATATGTCTAAACTAGATATAAATTTAAAGCAAGCCAACTTCCCAAAAGGGGAGAGACAGAGAAGAAGAAGAGTAAAAGGATATATTTTCAACCAACCGACAATCTTTTATTTTTTTTTTTTTTAAGATTTTTATTTTAAAATCAAAGGGTGAATCCTTTATTTAGTGTAACATATGGAGTATCAAATTGTTCAAAAGAGTTTCTAAAATTTTAAAAGAAGATCGTGAGAAAAATAATTATTTGTCTTTTGATTTAGGATCAGATGTGTTTAAGCGTTCTGTTACGAAAATATAACTCTTAATATTGGTATAAATAATAAATTACTTATATATATAGATACAGTTTGAATAAATAAAAAATATATAGATATCATTTCATCAGCTGAGAAGGCTGAGTGGCGAAAGTTCGGAAAATTCAATTTTTTGTTAAGCCTAGCAAACGTTGTCCTTTGACGCCAAAGTGGCGAAAATATATTTCCATTCTTTGCTATTGATTCTGGCCTATTCATTTGTTGCCCGGTATATGTTTATAAAAACGAAACGCCTTTTCTCGAATTGTTCAATTTCGGACTTTCGCCACTCAGCGTTCTAAGCAGGCGATATATTCATTTATGTAGTAATAAATTAAATATTTTTTAATGTTTGAAAAATTTGCTTTAGCCGGGGTTCGAACTTGAATTGTCCAATTCGATCTCAGCCTGGTCAATTTCTTCAAGCATTAATAAAGATATATAATAATGGCCTTTCTTATAACATAAAGAGAGAGCGCGTATTAATAAACCAAAAAAACGTAACACTTTGATTCTTCTTAAAAAACCTGTTCTAATCTATCTATCTTAATGATAGTGTCATTTATTAAACATTTAATTTATTAAACATGTCTAACAAGTAAGTGAATTTAAACACAAATCCATATCATTTTAATAAATAATTACAATTTAAATAAAACAAATTTGAGAAAAATGTCAAAAAACTCTTATTAACTCCAAATTTCTAAAATTTTAAAATAATTCTATACTATTTCAGTTCTTTCTCTAATTTTTTCAAATTCACCATATTACGGACCCGTACCAATATCAGTTTCAGATGACCAGTAATTGCTGGCCGAAAACATGGTTTCGGCCGTAGTTTCGGTTGTAAGGGCAATAAGTAGCCGAATGAGTTGAGTCTTAAGAAAAGTCCGATGATTTGCCTTGAAAGATTGGAAATATTCCTTGTATACCTAAAAAAAAGTGCTGAAATATGCGTTTTCACGGAGCGAATAAACCAACTTCAGCAACACCACTTAAGGTAAATAAAGGAAATACAAATGTCGAAATTTTGGTTATTAACTCCAAATTTCTAAAATTTTAAAATAATCTTCGGTTTCAGTTTCTGCTAAAATCTTTTTCTCACCCTAATTAATATCCAACAAAACATATCGGGATTATGTTGATTTGTCCCACAAATTGAAAATCGACATATTTGACCTTATTTTATTTCAATTGTATTAAATTGATTAAAATGATTTGTATTTGTGTTAAATTTACTTAGAAATGTTTAAGATATTTCATATTAAATGTTTCTTAAATTAGAGTATCATTAAGGTAGAATAGAGCAGGTCTTCTTAAAAAAGAAAAAAAATGTTACGTTTTTATTGACCCGGTGTGTATATTTGATAATTTTGCTGGACTGAAGAAGATACATGCTTGCCCTCAAAACGTCGATTGCAAAAAAATAAATATTCCTTTTGTCTGACCTCGTCTTCTTCCTCTCATTTAGTCCTTGAAATTAGTAAATTTATTTTTGATCTTTAGTCCTAAGCACAACGAGATGTGATTGTTAAAAATAATGAATATCAAAAGAAAAAAAAACCCAAGGGGGAATATACATAAATATATATTAAATAGAAAATGTTAATAATAAATTAAATTTCAATTATATTAGTACAAAAACTGGAATGATTTCTTTTGACATGAGTCCCACCTCCCAAAAAAAAAAACAAGTTTTTAATTGAGCCATCATCGGACATCATTATCTGCAAATTGCCCGTGGACGTCTGACCGATTGTAGGGTCACTTTTCAGCCAACTGACCTCAGGTCAGAAAGCGGTTAGTTCCTCACTCACTCAATCTACATAGTGCAACTTTAAGTCGTTTTTAAGTTAGTGACTGGCCTAGCAAGAAAAGACCCTTCCAAACCGTTGGCTCTAATCTTTTTCACTATCGTCTTATAGGGTCTCTCTCTGTTCGGTCAATCTATCTTTGCTGTCAGCAGAATGAATGAAGGCTCTCCCTCTCCCTCTCCCTAAAGGGGGAGGGCCTTGCATTAAGATTTCTACTTAAACGTGAAGCAACCGAGGGATAAATAAAAAAAAAAAAATATTTTATTAATATAACTATAATCGAATTATAATAGTAGGCAAATTAATAGTATAAAAATCTGGGGTGACTGGTCAAAAACTTTCTCTTACCTTCGGTAATCGAAAGTTGTGTTCTGTGCTTGTCACACCAGATTTTTTGTGTCGACATATATTTAGTTCCCGAGAGTACGATTGAATTCAAAATATAAAATTCATAAACATATAAGTACAAGGGTAAAGTGGTCTTCTTAAGATTTCAATGGCAAAATGAGAATATACATTTTAAAAAGCATCTAAAAAATAATTGATTTATGAATTTTAATCAAAACCGTTGGAGCGAATTTTGAGAAAATCGAAAAAAAAAACTGAAAAACTACATCAGTAAAGTACTAGTACTTTTTGCCCGTTTTTGTTCAAAAGTTTATTTTCACGTCTCATGGAGGTGCCTGATTTAAATATAAAATTTCAACCTTCTAGATCTATTCCTTCATGCTTTAAATTTAACAGACACACAGACAGACAGACCATGTCGCGAAAACCACTTTTTTGGATTCAGGGGACCTCAAAACGTGAAGATCCATCAAAATCTCGACATCGAATTTTTGACATGAATCCAATACTTTCTCTCTATATATTAACCCATATAGAGGTAAGAAGAAGTAAAAATCGACTGCAAAAAAATGCCTATTATTGTATATTTTTCGAATTTTTTATGCGATATTTGGCCACTAAAAATATCTAGTGTGACAACACATTATACACCTTTCGATTAACTAAGATATAGGATCAGAAAAAAAAACCTTTTCCTCGGAAGCGGATTTAATATAAAAATCTTTTTTAGGGCTCTTATTATTATTATACAGCCCTGGGGTCCAACAATGTTCTCGGCAGCCCTGCTTATACCTAATGAACTATTTAAATAATTATCTTTTTTTTGACGTAACAACATCTTACAACGCATGTGTGTATAGTGGCCGGGTAGGGAGGCACGAAAAAGTTAGCGGCTTGAATAACTTCTCTGTCTTAATAGGTAGAATTATGTGGAATATACGGTTAGAAAGAAGGATTCTTCAGCTAAATATTTCGCCATTTATTTGTTTCCTATCATTTCATTTTCCCGCGCTGCGGTAAATTCTAATTTGAAAGTTTAAACCACTGTAGATTCCGAACGGCTAATCAGATCAGTTCCTTGTTTGAACCATCTTCAGAACTGGCAAAAAGTCTTTATGAATGTTTCAGGGTAGATTTTATACATTATCTGAATCATAACCTTATATAATAAATATATACATGTGATGACTACAGGTACACAAAAAATTTGTATGTATGTCTATGTATTTATTATATAAGGGTATGGTTCAGATAATATATAAAATCAACTATAACACAATCATAAAGACTTTTTGCCAGCTCTGAAGATGGTTCAAACAAGAAGCTGTGCAAATTCAATAAATAGGCCTATATTTAAAAAAAAAAAAAAAAACTATACCATTTGACGCTACCTTCTATAAATTTTACATCAGAACGATTTTGCATAATTATTTATTGTAATCAATCTAAAACACAGTATTGAAATACGTTTCAAGTATTTATAACAATAAATATATTGAAATATATTACCTACAGCCCGTGGTTTTTTTATTTATTTTTTTTTTTTAAAATTCCTTTCCCCCCCCCCCCCCCCCCCCCCCCCCCCCCCCGCCTACTTATAATGTTTCAACTAGACAACTAGAGGCAACGCTAAACAGCTTATTAATAACATACTTAATTCTAGAGGAGACGATTAGCGAGTGGGTAAAGCAGTTGAAGACAACTCGAGTTCAAATCCACCTCATGGCAAAAAATCATCCAACTATTTTTGGGCCTCCTTCTGAGGATGGAAACGGGAGCTCACCTCAGTATGATCCCATGTAAGTTACCCTTCAGCGTAACCACAACGTCTAAGTTCTGACACTAATGACTGAGGGACTTATTTCTAAAAAAAAAAACTGTATGCGCAACGAAATCGTTAAAAGTGCGAGCAAGGATCAGCTAAATAGAGAAATAGAGCACCATTTTAAGTGAATAAAAACGATGCCCCATAATAACGTGGTCTAATTGTTTCCTGTCTAAATATATTTAGTTGTCAGTATACAGGCATTTTATATATTCGATTTGTAATAAAAAGAGGATGAACATATTTAATAAAAATAAAAATAAAAAATTGTTTTCGATTAAAAAGAGTGAATCTCGATGCGATGGGAAGGGAAGGGCTGAAGGGCCTGGCCTGGCCCTGCCACTTGTTGCACATCTACTCACACAAGAGAGTTCTTCTTCCTCGTTTTACCCGACATTTCTCTTTGAACTTAGAGGTGGGGGGGGGGTTCCCCTCTTCAAAAAGACCCTTCCTTCTTCTTTCCCGGAGCGTATCAACCCCTCGATGGGATTAGTAGTAGTTGTGACCTAGTTTGGCCCTTTTGATATGTCCTACTACCCTAGTTACGATATCCACACTCACACACATAAACACTCGTCCCTTTCTTTTGGATGGGTTCATTTTTCTGCTTTTTTATTGAAAAAAAAAGAAAAAAAATTAAAAGGAATCACACGCCACTGCCTTGATCATGTGAAATCTTTAAAGCACACTCATCAGTTGATAGAGCTCTTCCGGTATTGCGGGTTACATCTCTGGGCATTCCGCGAATCACGTTCTTCCTTGAGGCGTTAGAGCAAGCGCCTTGAAACTATGCAACCAACTCAGAAATGCGAATTGAGTTGCCTATACAGTGTGCAAAAAAAATGTAGAAAAATATAATTTTTAGAATGGGTTTTGTTAAAAAAATATTATTTCAGCATGGTGTGAGTTGTCGCACAG
Source organism: Euborellia annulipes (assembly GCA_023213315.1). Classification (NCBI taxonomy): domain Eukaryota; kingdom Metazoa; phylum Arthropoda; class Insecta; order Dermaptera; family Anisolabididae; genus Euborellia; species Euborellia annulipes. Next base: position 11,062 of record JAKCPI010016646.1, on the reverse strand, counting down.
CACATAACCTTCTCTTCAGTAATTATTGCGTTCTAATAAATATTTAATTCCGATAGTATTTTTTTTTTTTTAATTTGTTTAAGTTCTTTTTCAATTTCTGAGGCCATTTAGACCCCGTGGCTATTTATTTCAATTGATTGGTACTGCTAAAGTTTTATTATTTATTTAATCCACACAGCTGATGTTTCGGTTCCGCGATTGAACCATCTTCAGAGCTGGCAAAAATGCATTATGAAAGTGTGTGTTTATACATTGTTGAGAAAAACCCTTATATAATAATAAATAATTATATCTAACAAAACTGTGTGTTATTTATTGATGAAACATCCCATGGCCCCCGGAAATCGAACCCAGGATTTCCAGTCTTTCCGAGGCATAGGCGTGCATCAGGCCATCGGACTCTCGACCTTCTCAGGAAGGCTGGAGATCCTGGTTCGATTACCGGGGGCCAATAAATAACACTCACAGCTTTGTTAGATATAGATATATCTCTATGGCTTAGTTAAGTCTGAAAAGGATCGAGATGTTTTGAATACTAATATCTAAATCAAATAGATAAATCTCGAAAATATTTAAATAATAATAAATAATTATGTAACTGGCCATACTGTGTATAAAGGTTTGGTTCAACAATGTATAAAATCCACTTTCATAATGACATTTCGCCAGCTCTGAAGATGGTTCAAACACCGAACCGAAACGTCAGCTGTGAGAATTAAATAATAAAGAAAAAACTTTAATTGCATCACTCATTTTTATACCCTCTTATACATCACAGCATTTTAGCAAATTTTATATTGTAATATAGTTTATAGTATTAAAATAAATCAAGTTTTGCCTAGAGCCAACGGTTTCCAGACTAAATTTAATTTATGCTTGTTTTTCTATAGCTAAAAAAATGTGTACTAAGTTTGTACTTTTATATTTTTTTAAATTAGTAAAAATAAAGGCAGCTGTTTTCTCAGGTTGCTTTATTAGCAAACCTGGTGAAGGGCCATTGAAGGGTGATTGCATCTGATGAGATGGTAAAATTGTTTAGAGAGCCAAGGGATCCTTCATCATCGCTATTCGATAGCAAGTGAACACAAGCATCATCACAGGTTTGTTCATCACATTGGATGCCCCATAGTCAGTGAACGTGAATGGCACCTGAGAAATCGGCTTGCTTTTATTAACAAAATTTTATTATCTTTCAAAAAAATACCGTTGTAGAAACATAAATACATATCTTTTGTATATATGAAATAACGAACTTAGTTTAGAATTACGTCAAAAAACCCTTCTTCTAATTCTTTGGTATTATATTTTTTTTTTGATATATATACTATCTTCTCTCTTCGTCTATCTTATTAACCGTTATATAAAAAAAAAGGTCCCAGTCGAGAAACGGTACAGCGAATCATCATCGTTCTTTTTCCCCTCGGATCGTTTTTTGGGAAGGGGTAAAGTAATTCTGCGGATGGTTTGGGGTAGCGAGTCGTCGTCCTCGTCTTTATATGAGAGAGAGAAAGAATCCTCGTTGAGACAAGGGTCCTTAAATCAATCGAAAGGAAAATAATCGGATTTTATTTCGGAAAATATGTACCCTTCAAATTTTATCTACTGGAATTCTTAATAAAAATATTTTTTTATTGATAATTAATGATTTCGTTTTGATGTTCACTTATTTTAGGGTTTAAAATCGAGAGTGATCGCTCCTTGGTTTTGTTGTATACATTACAAATGCCTGATTATCTCTGAAAATATATCTTAAAAAAAAAACTGTGTGAAATAATTTATCAAAATACGACAAAAAAATAAATAAAATGAAAGGACATGTTTGGTGAAGAACAATTATTAAATTTACTCATAAAGTTGATACAAAATCTAGAATTTCCGCGTAAGAAATACATGGCAAATGATCGTTGCGTTTGTTTTTAAGATTTTTACAGTCGGACGCACACAGACGTATTTAAGGAATTAATAATTTTTTTCCCCGATTACAGCCGCCCCCCCCCCCCCTATGTCTCCTGTGAATTTACAATTCATTTCTGCACTAGCTTAAAGGGCGGAATAAAAAAAAATTCATTTCGGATTCTAGTGATGCCTTTTTGTACTAAATTTTTATTTATTGTATGAAAAATCATTGAATATCTTATTTTGCGAGTCATACCTGACACCATATAAGTAAATTAGAATAAAATGAAATAAATCCAGAGGTATATAAACACGTTCAGAGAAGATAGTGACAGAAATTTGAACGAAATAAAAATGTTAATGGAAGAGTTGGAGAAAAGTGAGAAAAACTCAGAACGGCTAAACAAGGAGCAAGATGGAGAAATTGGATCGAAGATCGCTGGAGAGGGAGAGAGCGAGCAATCTTGTAATAAAAGGAACAAGGGACCTGGACAAGGAAGCTAAGAATAATGAAGTAACTAAGGAGGAGATCAGGAAACTTATAGAGGAGAAATTAGAATTGGAAGATATAAAAATTGAGAATTGGTCTAAAGTCACCCGGAAAAGAGAGATTTATAATAACAATTTTTCAGACCAGAAGTGAAAAAAAAAATGGAGAATTTATAATAAAAGACTCAAGCTATAGTTACTATCATGGTCAATGCTCAGCCGAATTAAAATCAATTATCCCACCCAAAAGCAACATATACACGGACACAAGAGAGGCATCGTCCCAGCATCCCTATGCTGTTCAGATCACGACTAACAGAACTAGTCAATTCCAATCTTCCATTGTCCCCATGACCTCCCGTGATTGGAACAAGCTCCCTGCGTCTATCTTCCCCAAAACCTACAATCTTCAGACTTTCAAGTCTAACCTCAACAGGCATCTTCTCAGTTCCCGCAGTTGAGTTCCACTTTTATGCTTTTTCTTTTGGTTTTATTTTCTTCCTGGCTGCATGTGAGTATTGGTCATTATAGGTCTTCGGACCTTATGCACTCATTCAAAAAATAAAAAAATAAAAAAAGCTAAAATTCATATTCCAGGTATATTCTATATAAATAAAGATAATGAAACTTCCAGTTTTACTCCAGTAACATTTCTTTAATAAGTGATTTGATTTTTTTTTTTATAATCTTAATTGAATTAAAATCAGAATAAATCTTTTTTTTAATACGTTAATTTTACATAAAAATTATAATTATAATTTATTATTAAAAATTCTTTGCTAAGAGTTAAGCTTAGTGGTTAATCAGAGAAGATGATCTCGATGATCCTGGCTGTTAGTTTAGAAAGGACGGTGACGGGAACGCGCACAAGATAAGCCATTTGAGAGAATATATTAGCGGAGGTGAGACGACCAAGACAAGCAATCGTTGCAAGTAGACAGGCTCCGGCTAGCGCAGCTAGATCCGCCTCCCTGGCCATGCTAAGTTCCGACAATCCATTCCTAAGGAGACAAGTTAAATTGCAAATGATCCTGCGATTTTCTTTCTTGTTTAAATCATCTCGTTAAAAAAATCCCTTCAAATGAGCTTGTGTTGATGGGAAGCATTTCGTAAAGGACGAGAGGATACTTATAGGGAACACTATACAAAGATTGGAGTGAGAAATTTACAGGAATCGACCGCCTTTCGGGAAATCATAAGGAGTATAAAATCTTAGCTCTTTTTGAGTGAAAAATAATTATATTTAGAACAAAACTGGTGAGTGAAATATTTTTTTAAATAATACGTACAGGTTAAGGGGCTTATGGAGGCAAAGCTGTTCGCATGTTTTTGCCGATAAGATGGCGTTGGGATCTAAAAAATTGAGACAAAAGGCCCAACTAATACGAAAATTTGCCGAAAGATGGCTGGATGGTAGGGTTATATTTAATCTCAAGTATTTGTTTGATTTTCGTTGATCTATTTATTATTAATTAATAGTTTATAAATATTATTATATATTATATATCATTTATAACAGTATGCCGGCTGTTAGACTAGCCTGCCATCTTTTGCAAGAATGCTGATCTATTTAGCCGTTAATTTTTAAATAAACACAAAATTTATTTTTGACTTCGTCACCATTTAATTTAATTATTATAGGTTGAATATTAATGATATTTACATTTTTAGATTTAAAAAAAAATTACAATTTTTATAATAGAACGTTTTTTGCATTTTCTATAAATATAAAAAAATATATTTTTTAATTAATCATAATTAAAAAAACACAAAAAACATTCTATTATGTAAAATGCTCGCGAATTTAAATCATTTAAAAAAAACCGCATAAAATAATAATTTAAAATTCCTCAGTAGTTTCGGACTAAAGATCCCATGTGCCGCTCCTGAAGCCCCTTAAACGAATCTTTGAAATTGAGTTTAGCTTTAAAAATAAATAGTGAAAATGACAGACTCACCGAAATCGTTTCAAAGCTTTCTCATAAAATAATTCATGCTTCAAATATGAAATCGAAACCACTTGAATTAAAGTTTTATGAAGAAGTGAAGAAGGCAACTCGGAACATACGTCGACTAGAGGAATAAGATGCTCTGCTAAATCCAGCGGCGTAAGAGGCAACTGAAATATTAATATTTATTGAAAAATGTATACTTGTACAAAGAAAATATAGTAACTGTTCTAAGTAGGCCTATTATTTATTAATTTTATTGTACAGTTTAATGAAGGATATGTAGAGTCAGAGGCAGCCAGAAAGAAATAATGCTCTGAATGGTTTACCAATTTACCGGAAACGTTTCAGTGCATTTATTAAGCTCAATCTTCAAACCTTTAAGGCTCAAACAGACAGAACGCGAAATTCGCGTCGCTTGGTTTTTTCAACGCCGCGAAAGGGCGCGAAATGTTGTATAAGGCAAGACTGTATCATCCCCGTCACACAGGGGGCGAACTTACCGCTAAACGCTCTCTTTCGCGCGACAGCTTTTTCGAGTTTACAAATTTACAACTCCTTCCGCGAACAGCGAAATTATCAAGATGAGTAATGAAATAAAAAAACTTATAGAGTTAAAAACACTTTTTTTTCGCCTCTAACTAAATAAAAGTTAATAATATTATATTAAAGTAATATTATAGTCTATATTTAATAAGACTGTAATAAATATGTTTTTTGTTGGCAGCCAATCTATGATTAGTAAAAAGTCCGAATCGAGGTAATTGAATAGTATTATCTTGTTCTAATTTACAAGCCTCGAAAAATATTTAATCAAAGTTATCATTAATAAAATAAGATTTAAATAAAATCTAATTTTGCAATGATATTCTATTTCTTTCGTAATATAATACTTTATTTATAAAATATTTATAAATTCATTAAATAAAGGTTGTTGAAACATATACACAATACCGGATCGTACGCCCAGATTACGCTTACTGTGTGGCTTAGCAAAACGCCCTTCGCCCGAAATGCGCGTAGCCTGGCGTCGCGAATTTCGCGTTCTGTCTGTTTGACCTTTAATCTGTAAATAGGTTGGTCCAATAATTAATTTAATGGTATTTCTTGTGAGTCACATACTTAGATAATATAGCATTTTTGAATATTCATCAACTCCCGATTCAGTGATCGAAAATTGTGTTCTCTGCTTGTCCCACCAGATTTTTTGTGCCGACATTACGGTACATTTGATTTTCAAGATATAAAATTTATAAGTATGGGAAAATATTTATATTTTGTTACCATGGCAACCATTTCTCTTATCTTTTCTATGGAGTACAGGAATAAAGTGGTCTTCAGAAGATTTCAATGGCAAAATGAGAATATACATTTTAAAGAGAATCTAAAAAATAATTGATTTTTGAATTTTAATCCAAATCGTTGGAGCGAATTTTGAGAAAATCGAAAAAAAAAAATGAAAAAGTGCATCAGTAAAGTACTAGTACTCTTTGGTCGATTTTGTTTAAAAGCTTCGTGTCACGTCCCATGGGAGTGCCTAACTTAAATATAAAATTTCAACATCCTAGCTCTTTCCGTTCTTGAGATATTTTTTTCACAGACAGACAACCACACACAGACAGACAGACCATGTCGTGAAAACCACTTTTTTTGAGGGGACCTCAAAATGTGTATATCCGTCAAAACCTCGACATCAAATTTTTGACATGAATCCAATACTTTCTCTATATATATATATTAACATATATAGAGGTAAGAGAAAGTAAAAACAAACAGTATATAGTAGCAAGGGCGTACCCAGGATCAAATCTAGGGGGGGAGGGGGGCAGATCATGGCCGTCCAGATTGTGACATAGCTTTTTTTTTATATAGAGGGGAAAAGCCTTCGAATGCCCTTTGTAGGTTGTCGTCGACCCCAGGGGAACGATATCGACCACTTTGGGAATCACTGATTTAGAGCATTGTTTCTTGGCTGCCTCTGCCTCTAAACATTCCTCATTAAAAATCCACAGCTACAACTTGCACTTTAAATATATCTACAATTTATTCTAGAAAAATAATAAAAAATGCCTACCTTGAAATCGATATCTTTGAATATTTCCATTTCTAAATCTAATGCTTGTTTTTGGGAGAAAGTTATTCCAAAAAACTCTAATAATTCTATAACATTTATTGCTAAAATCACCTAAAAAAAAAAAATAATAAAACAATGAGTAATATTTAGAAGAATTCAAAATGAAAATTATCAAAATTTGAAAATTGAAAAATTCAATAAAATTAATGACACTAGGTTATATGTTATAGTTAATGAAATTTTTCTAGGTCTAGGTATTTAAAAAAGCTTTGATTTTTTTTTACATTTTAATTTTGTTACTTGTTTACATTTTTCATGCGCAACATTAAAGATTATGCGAAATTTTGAATCTGAATCTTTCGGCGCTGAGTTCAGCATTTGGCTCAGGTGGTGAAGTGATTGTGACTACAAATACATCTATATTGTTATTTCTCCCATGCTATTATATACTGTATTTAAAAATATATAGTATAACTTGGCTCCAAAAAACTGATTATTTTTTTTTTTGCCATTCGCCCATCAAGTTTATCCAAGTCTTTACTTTTTTTTTTTTTCAAAATAATAGTATTTAATGGAATATGGGTGCAGGCCCAGGCAAGGGCGGATACAATGGAGGGGGTAAAGGGGGTAATTACCCCCCCCCGAGATTTGAAAAAAATGGGAAAAATTTTTGAAACCGCGAAAAAAATTTGGTTCCGCGAACGGTACATAAAAAACTTTTGGTTCCGCGAGGCGAAAAAATATAGGGTCTCTAAAAAAAAAGGTAAAATATTTTTCCGGCTCGGAAAAATTTTTGGTTCCGCGAACGGCACACGAAAAAATTTTTGGTTCCGCGAACGGCGCATGAAAAATTTTGGTTCCGCGGGCGAAAAAAATTTTGGGTCTCTAAAAAAGGAAAATATTTTTCCGGATGGGAAAAATTTTTAACGGCAGATGAAAGAATTTTTGGTTCCGCGAAAAACAAAATTTTTCGTAGAATAACTTTTGAGAACAGGCCCCCACCCGAAAAAATTTCTATATTCGCCTCTGGGCTGGGAGTCACACCAGATTACCCCCCCCCCCGAGAAACACCTCTGGATCCGCCCTTGGGCCCAGGTAAAAAAAACTATCCATTTTTTAAAAATTTGAAGTTTTCATAAATTTTATTCATCCATTCTAAGAGAAAATTTCTGATTGCAGCGAGCTGAATCTATAAAAATATACTTGAGATTTATTTGAAAATATAAATATCACCAACATCTGCATTTTTTGAATAGAAAGACAATAATATATAATACAATTAGATTACAATAGATTCAGGTTTGTTTAATATGAAATTTTTCGAACGAAGTTCTTTTACGCGGCATACGGTAGGGTTAATTGGCAAAAAACGTCACGTAACAAGAAGCAGCAGTAACAATATAAATCTTTTCTTTTTGAAATAATATTCATATTAAATTATATTTAGTTGAAGAAAAGGTGTGAGGAACTTCATTCCTGGCGGGGGTCCCACGACCCCACAAGTTTGCTTTTTTTTATCTGATAGATGAATTTAAATTTTAAGGGAACACAGCTCTTTTATTTGGTTATCTTTTCTTTTACCTCTAAACTCTAATATTAAAATAATTACTATATAATTTATTAAGTAGATCTAATGTAAGAAAAAAATATGAAGAAGAAAACCAGCCTTTATTTCTCTCAAACTCACTTTAGTTAAAACCAAAAACGTATTTCTCGCTTGATAAGAGGAAGGATTATTTCGATATCAATATGAATGTATGCTGAGAGTGTTAGATGAATATAAAAATGTTAGGTGGGTGCAAAAAATATGGATGCATCCGTAAAAGTGTCCGTGGTAGACAGGTGGTTTTGTTCCTCATCAGGATTTAAATTAAAGAAGGGGTGTGAGGAACAAAATAAAACCAGCTGTCTGAACGCCCATGGAGCCTCCTGACCGAAATATTTGCATTACCTTGAGACATAGGCGTAGCCAGAAATTTTTGATGGGGGGGCTTGAGGATTATTTCTCCCCCCCCCCCCGATTAATAGGGCAGTATGAGGCGTCTAATGAAATATATGACTAGCCCCCCCCCTGGACCCCCCCCTCCGAGGTGGCTCGGGCCCCGCCCTTTCTTAATTAAGTGCCGCAATTTTTCAATCAACTCGTATCATGCAATAAATAATGCAAATCTCTTAATTTTATGTATATGGCCGTAAAATACCGGGGTGTCCCTCTATCTGTTTCTCTTGACCAAACTCCTATCTCACGCCTCTCACACCTCTTTAAGAAAAAAAATAAAAAATTTATTTATATAATAATTTTTATTATTTTTCATTTGCGAGATTCAATCAATTTTAAGGGCTTTAATTTTTTATAGATCTAAAACAAAAACAATTTCAATAAGAAAACCAGCCTTAATTTCTCTCAAATTTTTTGCGCTTTAGTTAAAACCAATATTTTTCTTGATAAGCTAGAGAAGGATTATTTCATATCAATATGAATGTATGCTGAGAGTGTTAGATGAATATAAAAATGTTAGGTGGGTGCAAAAAATATGGATGCATCCGTAAATATCCGTGGTAGACAGTGGCTTTGTTCCTCATCAGGATTTAATTAGGGGGTGTGAGACCCAAATAAAACCAGCTGGCTACGCCCATGGCTCCTGACCTTTTGCATACCTTGAGGTGTGGTAGAGAGAAATAAAGGCTGGTAGCTTTTTATCTTCATATATCTACAATATTTTATTAAAATTTACTTTGAACGATGTCTCGGCTTTAGAAGCAAGTTGGAGACAAATAAGAACTATTGGCAACAGTTCCGAAGTAATGGATTCACTTATCGATGACCAATGAATGGTTGAACCATATTTCTTATACATTCTTTGAAACCTTTTGACACTGAATCTGAAATATAAGAAATAATTTTTTTAATTTAAAATAAAAACAGTATTTAAAAAATAGGAGAACGAATGAAGAATGCATCTGGTCTGAAGCATAATCTGAGTAATGATAACGATATTTTTACTTTCTCTTACCTCTATATATATATGTTAATATATATAGAGAGAAAGTATTGGATTCATGTCAAAAATTCGATGTCGAAATTTTGATGGATATATACCGTTTTGAGGTCCCCTGAATCCAAAAAAGTGGTTTTCGCGACATGATCTGTCTGTCTGTCTGTGTTCACTTTTAAGCATGAAGGAATTGAGCTATGAGGCTAAAATTTTATATATAAGTTAAACAACCCCCGGGAGCGTGAAAGTTAGATTTTAATCAAAATCGGCCAAAAAGTACTTTACTGATGTACTTTTTCAGTTTTTTTTTTTCGATTTTCTCAAAATTCGCTCTACCGAATTTGATTAAAATTCAAAAATCAATTATTTTTCAGGTGCTCTTTCAAATGTATATTCTCTTTTTGCTCTCAAAATTGTTTTTAGAGTGAGAAGATGCATTAACGAGATGCAAAAATCAAGAGTTGCAACTGCCCATAATTCTGGCCTTTGAGGCTAGCAAATAAAGGGCTAAGGATCCCTCCTTGTTTACATTTTGGCCTAGCAGAAGAAATTTATAACGCACCACATCACGATAATCAAAGGACAATTGTCAACATCACCTTGATGATTTACGATTTGCTTTGATGTGCTCTCAAATTCGATAGCTCTCTTTCCTCCTATTCCGCTGCTCAAAACTTCTTTTTCAGGACAGAGGAATATTTTAGAAAGAAATTCACAATTGGTTGTTTTATCTCTGCTAATTTTGATATAGAATGGCTTTAATATACGGGTAAAGTTGGAGATGAGTGGAAACCCACGAATGTGGGTTCCATCACAAAAAAATATAAGAATTCTGAAGGAGGCAAGAAAATGAACCGAAACAGGAAAACACACAAGAGATGTAACAAATGTAATAAAAAAGGATTAAAGAAATTAGAAAAATGTAAAAGGTGCTTTTACAAACAAAAAAAATTACTTATTTTTATCTCTAAAGTAAAAAATTGTCAGTTTTCTGATTACCTGTCAAATAATTCAACAGCCCGAAATGCCACTTGAGGTGTTTGTTCAAGAATTTTTGCAAATGATAAAGTTAATTCAATTAAATCCTCTTTATAAGTAAGACAAGGTGCTGCCGATGCAGCTTTTGCAGCATTTATTCTTTCTTGAAGAGTGGTATGATTATTTGTTAAGAGTGTCTCTAACCATGATACTCCATAATCATCTATAACAAAAAAAAATATATAAAGTAAAATTTTATGCTAAAATCAGTTAAGAAAAAATATCGATGTGTCTCTTTGTTTGAGTTGTAAAGCGAAAATTATTTATCTTTTAAGCTATGTTCGAGTGCCTGCTAACCTTTGTTGTATACGGTAGATACGCCACTGCCTGTGAACTTTTCTTTTCTAGAATCAACAATTTGTTCATCTCCGGGATACTAGAAACGTTACCTCCTTACAAGATCACTTTAATTTTCTTAAATTAAGGGAGTTCAGGAGGCAAAGCTGTTCGCACGTTTTTGCCGATAAGATGACGTTGGGGGTCTTAAAAAGTTAGCCAAAAAGCCCAACTATTACGAAAATTTGCCAACAGATGGCAAGATGGTAGGGTTATATTATAGGGCTATATTTAATCTCATGTATTTGTTTGATTTTCGTTGATCTATTAATAACGAATATTTT